>JAYECN010421320.1:0-22708 GCA_035222435.1 Microcambeva ribeirae
TTTTTTTTTTTTTTTTTTTTTTTGGACTGGAGTACTCCAATGTGAACATTCTCTCTTAATTGTAAACAAGCAGAAGTGAATTACTAGCAGTAGACATGGCAGCAAACCAAAAAGAGAATGTATTTTTCAAAAAGTTTTGCTTAAGGCTTGTTCATCTTTGTACTAGACCTCCTACATTTCAGCCACACTCGCTTTCTCCTGGGAGCTTTCGAATCCATTGTCAGTCTGTAAAACTAAAGAGTGAGTTTAAACCCTGTGTAGACACTAGAATTTTCCTATTACATCAGAGATGATCTCTGCTTCAGCAGACTATCTGCATATCCATCTATTGCCAAATGTTCTGAAACCTTTTCATCCTGTCACAATTTTCTTCTCGTACTTCTTCAGTGCATTTAATAACTGGGAAGTTTGCCTGAATAGTGATGTATGAAAGAAAGTAAATTCCCACAGAATAGAGGAAGAGGAGGTGAAATGGGCCAAGTGTGACAGAATGGCCGAGAGGTGAGTAAAGTCGATGTGCAGATCGAGTGCGAACCTAAATAAACATGTAGCTGCCTAGAGAAAGTGAGTAGGTATTTTAGTAAATTATTATAGTATTTCCAGAATGAAGACTCTGGTATTTTGCACGCTCGAGTCTGTTGCTTTGCTTAACTGAGGTAGTGTTTGACAGGCTGAATGTGTACATCTGTATATAATGTCAGTTATTAAAGGCCATATCCTGCACCATGCTAGACCTAGAGTTTGTTAGGAGGAGATAAAGCCTTTCCTTTGGAAATGTAAATTGTTTAAGGAGGGCTCAGCAATCCTTTTCCATTAAGTGCAAGCCTGGATTAGTTTTTGCATATGACAGAGCGTAGAAACAAATGAAACTCTGTAGAGGTGGGAAATTAAAGCATCAGACACTTACTGGAGTCTGTTTATGAGGATGATTTCCAAACAGGAGCCTGGTTGTCCAGAACAGTAAACCTTCCTGTAAACGGCACTGCTGGGACCTGCGCTGCCAGTATTTTAACAAGGTCTAGACTATTGCTGTAAGGTGGATTAAACAAATACTTGGTTTGTGCTGTGTCTCAGGGGAGAGGACCAGTGATGCAGTGAGGTATTGATTCAATTATTTTCCTAATTAAACAAAAACTATTGCAAGTAACTATGCCTGAGGAAGATGGTATCAGGCAGATGGCAGAGGAGTCCTATGTGGAAAATCTTGATGCTTTTCACCTAATATAGGTATTGAAGGCCCTGGGGATGCTCCATGGCATCATTCAGTCTCACTGTTGGGATGCTGCTTTTATGTGATTGATTTATTAAATGCATATCTTAATATGACATAGTATCTAAAGCAATAGCATTTCTTAAGTGATTAGGCCCACAAATGGGTTTCTTTCAGCATGGCCTTGCTCCATTAATGGTAACAATCCTGATGGCTACAAGATACTTGAAAAATACCCTTTAACTGACTACAATATTTTAATTAGTGCACTCCTTCCACAATATGCCTGTGGTGTACTATATTAATAAGATAGTAAGTAGGGCTAATGAGATAACAAAACTCAGTTTCTGCTGCTCAGCACTTGTATGTAACATTCCTGCTACTCTATTGCACAGACAGTCTAGCTTAAGCCTGCAAGTACCTATTGCATTAGCAGGTGCTGCACTATTTATATAGAGTACTGAAATGTGCCTCTTGATGGGGTTAAAATGTGTTTTAGCAAATGCTGGTGAATTTGCTATACCACTTGAGTGTAATTTTTCTTGTACAGAGGCTTGATTCAGAGCCCACTGGCATTAGAAAAGGATTATTCTGCTTTATTATGGCATGGGCTATACGTGTATGGAAAAGCAATCTCTGCTTGCACACCAAGGAGATGCAAGCAGGGTTTGTACCTGGGCAATGTGTGAATTAGTCTCATTCCTGGTCACATTCAGACATGTCTTTGCTGCTGCTTTTGCCCATGCACAAAGCTGTGTCTGTTGCATACATGGAGAAAAGGCATCTACCTCCAGGGCTCTGCTTTGCTGCGAGAGGGGGGATGACACTAGTTGCTCATTTTCCATTCTCGCCCCTCTTGGTGTGCTCAAGATAGGTGTGCACGTGCTCTACTCACACAGTGTGGCAGCTCTGCCAGGCTCTGCCTGGTTTGTCTCAGGACATAGTAGTTATTTTCTTATCAAAAGCTAATTCAGGTGTATTATTAAGACAATGTGTTTAGCTTTTCAATGAGTTTGTCTTTAAGAATAGTTTTCTGAGAATGAGTCAGCCATATGTTAAATCAAATTTAACATCCATTATGAAACATTGAATCATACTTTATATCTCTGTAATGATAATAAATGATCATCTCGTTCATGTTCCCCTCATTTGTATAACTACTCATCAATCTTGCTGCTATCACCAAGATTTATTAAATGAATAATCTTCAAACTATAACTGTTTTAATATTAATAGCTCCATTTTATGTTGTTTCTCTTAGGATAATTCCATTTGTGTTTAAGCATGCTGACTTTAAAAGTAATCATCCTTTTCATAGTGAAATTTAATGAATTGAAAACCAGTAAATCAATAATAAAGTCCTCCTTAATGAGATTTTGTAATTATACCAATACATTACAACATACAGTAAATTTGAGTGCCCTTCATGTGTAGGAGAATCACAAGAATAACTTCTGAGTAAAGACTAAGGTAACATTTAAAGGGAAGAGATGAGGAGATACCATTAAGGATACATACAGCTGAACGAATAGTCTGAAGTTTGAAAGCTCATGCTTCATCAGTGCATTATTTGTGCTGTGCAGATGTCTTGGTTTTCAGGTCAAACAGGTAATAAAAGAATCTGCAGGGGCCAGATCAGCTTCCTGAGCTCCCTTTCTGGCAGTGGGTGCCGGTGCCAGGACCCGCTGCCGGGCTCTCCTCGCCCACTGCTACTTCTCTCTGCAGCTCCAATGTCTTTTTGCTGTGCTGCCGTTCCTGAAGTGCCTGGCCTGGGAACAAAGTGCTCCGCTAATCTGGTGAAGATGGAATGAAAACACAAATGGGAGCCCAGCACCCTGCCGAGGCAGCCTGGCCTCTAGCCTTACTCGCTATCCTCTGCAGATGTGAAAGTTTGTCATGTAGCTGAACCGATAATCAAAAGATGGGCTGGTATCAAAGGTGACCTCAAGGTTGTGAATCTCCATACCAGGCTGTCTAAAGCTTCCTTTAACAGGGGCTGCAGAGGATGAAGTGCAATTCAAAAGGTGTCAGATGCAAACCAATATCAGCTCGATATTCTCTAAATCTAATTGCAGGGCATGTTTTTCTGATACCCACAGCTAAATGTCAGTTTGGTGCCTCATCAAACGGGAAATTACTTCCCTTGGGTCACCTGTAATAGCAAAATAAGCTGTGGTATTATCGGTATAACAATAGCTTAAAATTGTACTACTTGGTCAGAGTTCCTAATAAAACCCTCAGAAAACCTGAGAATTCATGGCTGAGTCTCACTAGTATCTTTTGGGGGCCCTGAAGGGGAGGGGAGAGAAAACCCTCACCTGCGGCAGTAGAAATGCCAAGTAGACAGCCTGTAATATGGTAGTTTTTGAGTGTGGGAAGGAGTGATGAGGGTGAGAAACTGCATGGGGGACTTGAGGCTGAAGTTCAGTTCCCTGATGGGTTATAGACCATGTACACATTAAGGTCTAGGCCACTGTCTTGCATTAGATCATCCTTTGCTATGTAGGTTTTAGTGAGCATTTAACAGCAAGCCCAGTGGCCTTCATCTTGGCTGGGACCTTCCAGGTCTTTTCTATAAACAATAAAATAATTCTTTTAGCTTTGTTCTTGAATTATGTACTTTCCAGAATTAGAAGTTGGGTATTTTTTCCTTAAAAGGGTACGTATCTTAGTTTCGCTCTTCCCGTACCATTTTATTATGAGCTTTAACTGACAAACTGAGTTCTGAGGAACTGGGAGAATGAGATTATATTTTAGCAGTAAGTGCTGTAATTTATTTTAAAGCAAAATCTAATGGATCATAGGTGACCTTACAGGAGCTATGGTGAAGGGTAACAGCCCATTTCCAAAAGCTGCAAAGCTGCTTCTGTCTTACCTAGAGAGACGTAGCAGTGTGTGCAGCCCTTGCCCCGGCACTTCGGCCTGAGCTTTGCAGCTCTTGTCTGGCCTCTTCCTGCAGCCGCCCGAGCCTGCCCAGCTGCCTGAACTCGCATGTTTTAGATGACTCCGGTGTCCAGGGTTCTCGTATCTTAAGAAATCACCCCTTCTGGACCTCAGAACTAACTACTAAAAGCTTGATCAGTGGACATTAAAATTTGGCGATTAATTATCTCCAGTTCTAATCCAGCGAGCCTGTGCAATTAATAACTGGGATTCAGCACATCTTTTTGCTGACTTTTCAATTTAAGGACAGGGACACAGTAGATCCCCTCTAGCAGAGCTGAAGTAAGTAAAAATGTAATACTTGCTTGAGCTCTGTGTCTGTTACCTCTCTTTGAACCCAGTGCATTTTTCAGTGGCTTTCCAGTACGTTGTTATTCCTGAGCAGCTATTGCTTTTACTTGTGGCATTTAGACATTTGGCAGCCAACTTGCGTGAGGCAGGTGGTCTAACGGAGACAGAAGATGGAAACCTGGGTTTCTGGGCTTTATTCTGTGTTTGTTTCAATGGCCAACAAGTGACGTTGGCTTATTTTACCTCTTTGTAAAATAACCTGAATGCTGTTCAAGTCCTAGGGGTGACAGATTTAACTAATAAACTTAAGCTGAAATCCTTTCAGAGCATGTTAGAAAGGTGAAGCAAACCTGAACACCAAAGCTAGTAAAAGCTGTTCTTCAACCCCATCAGGGGAGCTTAGTTAGTGTCATTTGCCAATCAGGATGTTTCCTGTAAAAAGACCCTGCTCAGGGATAGTATTAAATTTTGGGGAAGGAATTTAAGATTGAGTGAATGAGGGTGGAAAATATAACTCAAAATATATATAAAACTCTCTTCCAAAAAGGACTGTTCTGGAAACTGTGCTGTGAGCTCCTGAGCAGTCAGGCACTCAGCCATGCTCTGTCCTGCTAATATAGTATATTCCTGGCTTGTCACATCTCCTGAAGGCAGCAGCACTGCTCAGAGCAGACTTATGTTCATGTTCTCAAAGAAACCCGTTCCACCTGCAGAGCACTGAAGTCAAAGTGGACATTCATCTTCTAATGAAGGAGTGCCAAGATGCAAATTGAATCTATGTTGCTTAAATCAAAATCCTCCTGACTTTCTCACGGTGCATGAAATTCAGAAATGCTGCATTGCTGGGCTGTGATGAAGTACTGTGACAACAAGATGTCACTCCAGAATGATGCAGCTGTGTCCTCTTTGGCATAGACCCTATGTGACCCTGAGGCTCATGTTTCTGAGCATGAGGTCCTTTATTCTCCTAATTTATCAGTGTAATGTGTCTTTCTGTTGGGAAAGAAACTAGTTTAATTGGCGTATTTGCAGAGAAGCATAAGTCAGCACTTGGCATAGGGTGCACTGTCTTTTTCTCAGCTATGTCGCTCTTCCGCTATTTTCTATGTACTACATCTGTTTTCTGTGGGTTTCAGCATTCAGGATGGACTTAAGGCAAACTGTTTGTGAGGGTGAGAACTGGCAAGTTTCTGTACTTCAGTGCTGTTTCCTTCTCTTGCATGAAATATTTCTGAGTGCTGTGGGAAGACCTTGTCAGAGTCTGTAAAGGCAGAACTCAGCCTTCACATCATATGCATGATGATACCAGAGACAGAAATATGAGCTCTAGAATAGGATGACTACCTACAGACATGCAGTGATTCACATAAGGATATCTACAAGGTAGAATATTATGTAGACGATACTGGTTAAATATTAAAGAGTTAAGAGAGAGCTAAAACCATCTTCGGTCTCTTCTCCGCTTGGCAGCAAGCACACGGGTAATGCAAGGGCAGATCAACTCCAGAGACTCCTGTCCCTGAGGTGTAGTAGTGCGAGGCTTCCTGTGACTCATCTACGGGGCTGAAAATCCAGCAGGCCTGAAACCAGGGAAGAGGAGAGTTGATGATTTGACTGAACTGCAGGGTGTTTTTTAGCAATGGGAAGCCTGGGATCTGCTAGGGCAGGAATGAGCCCCTGTGAAAGGGAGAGGGAAGAGGGCCGGGTAAGCAGTCATTCAGGGCACCTCCCTGTACCCTCAATTCCTAATTCATAAGCAAAGCACTAGAAAGAAATGAGAGAGGGCGTATTCAGTGCAATTAAAATTTTGTTTGGGCCTCCAGTTAACTTGAACAAGATCGGAGAAAGTTCTTCGTGCCCAGTGCAATAATTTTGTTGCAAACAAGGGGCTCCCTGAAGCTAGCATTAAATTAGTATAGTAGTAGGTCTTGCTGCTTTCAGGAAGCAGGAGCTGGCATCCTAATATTATAAAATGAGCTTAATAAAACATGAGATTGACAAGAAAGAGAAAAAGACGAACCTTGCAGTGGTTCTGTTTTTCTTTTGGTTTCTGAACATGCTGGGCACATTTAGGTACGTGCTCAGGCTTTTTTCATCCATCAGGAAGATTAAAAAATTGCTCTGTGTTTTTGGTAAAAAGCAGGAATGTTCTGGAAAGCCCCTGAAAAGCCCAGAAATCAAAGGAAGATCCAGCTTCTGCAAATGCTGGCAGCAGTAAGTAGCACTCTAAGGAAGTCAAGCATGCAACCATTGCTGTTTGTCTTGTGAGCACGAAAATCTTGGAGACATGCTACAGGAGTGGTCCAAAATGGATTTGACCCATGTAATGTACATTTGAAAAGATTAGTGCTAATAAAATAAGAAACCTTTATAGGGGAAAATAGAAATCTCTCTATTGATGGATGCTTCTGCCAAACGCATATGAAGAAGTAGGTTCCTTGCAATGGCCTAAGGAGCTGTTGTCTGGCTCATTATTTGTTCTGTTTATTTGATCTTTCACCTTTGTATTTTAATTAGCTCCTTTTTTCTTTTCATGTTGTGATTTAGTTTACATGCTGATGGAACCCTCATTTTATTTCAGTATTTGTGACAATATGACATGCATGCAAATAACACTTCCGTACATGAAATCTATTCTGCAGTCGTAGGTGTGCAGCCACAGCATGTTTTTATCAGTTTAATCTCTTTGGAGAGAATGGATATATGTGAAGTGATTAAGAAAAAGGCAACAGAGCCATAGTGCAATTAGAGGGTAGATGTATTTCAAAGCCAGGAACTCAAACTGAAGGACTGCTGCAGCTCATCTTGGCTGTGTTGTTACACGCTTACTACATGTGGTGCATAAAATTAAAACTTTGCTTTAAGAAGAGGTCCTGTGGTTGATCTGTAGCACCTTCTGCTTTCTCCTAACTATGTGTTATCAGGACTGAGGATGAAATGCAGTTCGTTAGGGCTGGAAGGAGAAGGGGCCAGCTGAACAGCAGTTGTGTTCAAGACGGGGATCGCTTTTATGCACTACCAGGGTGAGACTGTCAACCTTTTTTTCAGCCTTTCTTCAGACAGTGGTGCTTGTAGGCCAGCATTAGTATTTATGTCTTTGGCCTAAATAGAGACAGGGAGCTTGATTTGAACTTATTTTTTAAGGCAGAAAGGAGCAGGCCAGGTTCCTAAGCACATGCACTTGGGCCTTCCCTGTGGCAACCTGGCTGTTAATCTCTTGCTTCACAGTCTTCCTGAGACTTTGCCCCCCTCGTTTCTCTTCATGTTCCCGTCTCCTCACCTCTGTGCCACCCGTTGTGCTGCTTTGTCACAGCACAGTGACCTGGCTCAGGGGACTGGTGTGGCTGAGAAAAGCCTTTCATGTGGGTCTCCAATCTCAAATACTGGCTATTGAGAACACGCAGGAGGCTTTAATCCCCCTTTTTTTAAAGGGGATGTACGTGAGCAAGGAGAGGGAGACCCGGATCCCCTCTGCGATGAGGGTGCGGGTGGCAAACGGCTTTCAGAGCCACCCAGCAAAACAGTGGCAGAGCCGGCAGCTCCGTGCCCGGCAGAGCCCTTCCTGCGGCTGAACCAGGGTCTCCCAACTCTATTTTCACCGCCCGCAACATCAGCAGTCTGTGCGAATGGCTGTAGTTGCTCTCTGTGCACTTCTGCTCCCGGTCTGTGGAACTTTCCGAATGGATTGGAATATCTTCTCAATTTAAAATGAGCTGTTCTCTGTGCATCTCTGCTCGCAGGCATGTTGTGAATGCCAGTTAATCTCACGTTTCCTCCTGGCTAGCATGTTTTAATTATAAAAGGCAGAGAACTGCAAGATGATTTAGGATAACCCTGATTAAAGGATATTTCTGTTCTGTAGCTAACATCAGATGAGCAGCAAGGCACAACCTTGCAGTGTCAGATCCTTCTGCTTTGCATCTGATATAATGGCTAATGTGGGTATAGGAAGGTCACATGGAGTCTGACCTCTTGTAGTTTTAAATGCAAGAACCACCACCCCAGTGCCATTATTCTGTTTTCTTTTGGCAAAAGATTAGTTAGTAGCTGAGCCGCAAGTTCGCTCAGCAGTGCTGCCTCTGACCGCGGCAAACGCTGCTGGGAGCGTAAGGTGCGGCGGAGCAGGAGGGCTGCGGAACAGGAGAGGCCTCCGGTTTCCTGCAGAGTTACTGTAAAGAATAAACTGCTCACTGCAAAGCAGTGCAACTGGTGGAAACACAAATAAAATTTGGAGGTGTCACAAATTAAGAGGTCTCACAAGAGTGAGACCTGCTGGTGTGTAGAGAAGCAGCTGGGTTGCAAACTCTTTCTCGCAGGGCCTGGGTTTCGTTACGTGCATGAGCCCGGCACAAGAAGTCTCCTTTCCTTTTTAGTGAAGTGGTCAGAAGTTGCCAGAAAAAGAAATGGTAAAGAATAATTCCTATTTTGCTGCTGGTCTCTCTAAAGTTCTGCCAGTAACAGGAGCATGAAAAGCCTTTGGGAAATGCCCAATCCTGGTAACTTTGTTCCTTTCAGATTGCCTGTAGCAGAAGTCAAGCCTGAGGTCCCGAGTCTTCCCCAGCCCTGAAGGGCTGTGTGGGGCCGAGTGCTGCTGCTGGCCCCCTCTGCCAAGGGAGGAGGCCACAGCTGCTGGAACGTGTAATGGGAAAGAGAGGGGAAAGGCAGAAGAAAGGAACATGCTGTATATATTTATATATACACTGATGTATGCGTGTATGTGGTGTGTATGTGCGTGTACATGCAGACAACAAATCGGTCTCTTGCTTGGTGTTGCTTTGTGACCCGTCATATAAACATATTCAATATTTTCTTCTCTGTAGAAAATCTTGGACTTGTTTTATTAATATGTATTAATTTGTAAAATAAATAAGGGGAGCAGATAAATTGTTAATGCCAAATGGGTTATTGTGTAAGTTGCTGGAAGTCACAGATGTGTCGTAAAAATAGATGGCAGTCAATAATCTTGGGAAAATGTTATTTGTTCTCCCGCAAGGCTGCGGCTCTTCACTCCCTGGCCTGCCTGTAGGAGTGTGATTGCGACCGCGCCAGCTCCGTAGCTGAGAGGGGGCAGTGTCCACAGTGCCCACAGCTGTAAAGAAATCACCCCCAAGAAGCAGCTTTCTGAGCAAGTACAACCAGGAGGTTTAAGCACTGTCCTATATAGCAGATTAGGCTTACTTAAGAGCAAACCAGGAGATGACTGGTTTCTGAAAGGAAGGCTGGCCGTGTTTGCATGGAAATGAGGGCTTCTCCCTAGTGTATGTGCTTCTCATGGTCACTGTTTTCATTAATTTTCTCGTACAGCTCATGTTGGAGGGGGAAGGTCCTGTGCTTGGAGGTTGCTTATGGCTGTAGAGCTGGAGCTCATTAAAGCAGCCTCGCGAGCCGAGAGGGGCGCCTGGGATTAAAGCTGTTCTGTGACTGCATCGTTCGGTGCCTTGAATAAGTCAGAAAGACCATTTGCATGAAAGTCACTTGACTTTAATTAAAAGCAAGATACTAAAATAATCCCCTTCCCTTAAAAGGTATCAGGGCTACGGTGATGAACCTCTTGATGAACCTCTTTCCTTCCTGTAGTCGTGGACCGATCTCCAGATTTGAAGCTCACCAGCTTCAAGCGCTGCATTTTTCCTACCTCAGAGGTCCCAGGTCAGCTACTGAAATGACAGGACTCCTAGTACAAATTTCTTGAGTGTGTTGGCTTAGCTCAGTAAATACCTTGGCTTATTTTTAGAAGTTCTTGTTTACTTGTTCGAGTCCCCCTTTGGTCAATCCAGCTGATGCGCTCGAGGTTCGTTGTGCTCTAGGAAGCTTGGCAAGAAGGGGGCCCGTGGGGAAGCCACGAGGGCCGTGGCAGCTACGGGTGCCACGTCGGGGTGCGTAGGTGGCCCTACGAGCAGAGCAGCCACCTGCCCTGGCCGCTGCCCCGCACGGGAGCTCTCGGCCTCCTGGCACACGCCGGGCGGCAGGATCTGCCCCGGGCTAATCTCCTGCCGGGCAGGAAGTGTTGACGTGTAGCTGCCACCTTGTTTTCATGGGTATGCGGTTTCTGTGACTTATGAATCATGATGTATGAAAATGAAAATCTCTATTGTGATGTGCTTTTGGCATCTTATTTCTTTTCGCAGGTTCCTTATTACATTTTGACAGGTGTCTGACACAAGATGCTGTCAATACTGTGATTTAACCTTGGCATGCCACCCTCAATTGCAGTGCCTAGGACTGTAAAACAATAGATCTCAGCTGAGTGCTTGAAACTTCAATGAAGTTGCATTTAATTTTATTTTCTTAAGAGATGCCCTGTGTGTAGGAGCATATTTTTTTTTTCCCTTGCTGCTCAGAATCCAGTCACAATTTGTTCACAGTTGCTTGATTTGTAGGTTATCTTCTATGAGAATTATTTGTGGGGATGTCAGCTCAGAACAGCCTGTCATCTTGCACAGAATTCAGTGAAAGGGACACAGTGGTTGTTTTGCTGCCTCCTTACTTAACGCTATTTTAATTCATTTTAAATATCTAAGATGTTAATACCAAGACAATATCAGAGGATTTTGAATGCATAAATATTTAGCAACTGAAAACCAATTTGACACACGTGTTTTGGGGACAGTGTAATCTCTCAGAAATCTGTAATGTGTCAGCACCAAACAACTTGGGCCCTCTGTCCCAAATGTGTTTGTGCAATTAGGGGGGATTGTAAGGGATGCAGAGGTTCATTTAGGTGTGTTTGTCCTACCCGCTGTGGGCAGTGTGGTAGTGCCCGGCTTTGCCTGGCCGGTGTTGTGCAGAGAGCTGCCCTTGCAGCCTGCTGTGGATGAGAGTTAAGAGTTATGTTAAGTGCTCAAACACCCTCCATTGCAGCCAGAAGGAAGCTATGTGCTCAGGAGCCACAAAACCGAGGCCAGGAGGCTTTTCCATAGCAGAAACTCAGTAGCATGAGACAGTCCAAACCCACTAAGTGTCTTGTTCAGATTTCCAAGCCAACTTCTAGTGTTATTGCCAATGAAGTACAGCCCTCTCCGTGTTTATGGAGCAGCACCTAATACAAGTCATTAGTGACTGCGGAAACATGAGACCTGCCAAGCCATGAAGTCTGGCTCTTCAAAAATATGTTGCCCTGTGTCAGCTCTCAAGTATCAAAGATGACGTTGTTGTCACCTGGCAGTGCTGGTAGGTGTTGTAGAAGGGGCTGTCATCTGGGCTTCATTGATCACGCTAAGCAGCTTCTTTACTTTCAATTACTCATGGATGTCAGGAGGAAAAAGAGAACACCAGAGAGGTATTATATGTAGTGGCACTTCAAAGGTGATTACTCTTTCTTCCTATCAATCATGTAAAGAAAATTCTCCTAGTGCACTTGATAATCCTATTTTCCTTTGAAGAAAAGAAACAGACTTGATTCCAAGCTAGCCATAGAATTAACAGTGTCATTACACATTTCTGAACTCATTAGCATGTATTTAGTATGCCTGAGATGTCACAGATTTGAAAAGCAGTTTCTGCTGCAATGATATGAAATGGGTAACCATTTTTTCCCAAAACAAATTACTGATCAACTCATCAGACCTTTTTCCTAGATGCTAATGAAGAAAAGCTTCACAGTTGTCTAGCTCTAAAGGTGAATGGTTAAAAATCATTTATTGAAATAATGCCATTGGCCAATATAACAAATATCATGTATAGTTAGCATACATTTTGATTGAATGCAAATTTTTTTAGGATTATTCCCTATCCAGATATTTCTCTGTTGCTTAAATCATCACCCTTAGATTAAAATCATGATCTTCTTTCAGCCAATCTGCACAGAGAATCTTGTTTACTTTGGAATCAATAGGTTCAATAGTGTGAGGCGGAGCAAGACTTGGATCTTAAGAAAAGATAAGGGGTTTGTTGTCGGCTTTTTCCGATAAAATACAGCTGTACTCCTGACATTTGGGGGACAGTGTGTTTTTGGAGAAAAAGGCGCCAGAGGGGTCTGTAGCCAGAACATTGAGGTGATGTGTGGTGCAGAGAGAGGAAACTGTGCGAAGGAGTGATCGCTGTTTGGATCTGCAGACTCCTGTGTTAGGGATGATCTCTGGAGGGGCAGCTGGGTTCCCTCGGAAAGTGGGGTGCCTCCAGCAGACCTCCTCAATCCCTTGTTCCAGCTCTTCTCCCCTCTCTCTCTGTTCGTTGCCCTCTTCCAATTTATTTTACAAATCTCGGCATGAGCAAAGGAGCCGCTTTGGGCTTTATAGAGACCAATAACGACTGGGTAAGTGAGCTCATTCGATCTCCCCTTGGGCTTGATTATGCACCTGGCAGAGCAGAAACTTCCTGAGGGGTCAAGAAGACCAAGAAAAGAACAGAGAAATCAGAGAGCTTCAAACAAATCACCCCATAGGCACAACGTGCGAGTTGGCAGTGCTCGGAGAAGAAAGGAGAAAAAGGGATGGCTCTCTTTGAGAGATTTCATTTATGTTAGTCTCTTCCCAGGCTCTGCGAGGTCTGGACACTACAGTTGGGATCTTTTACCTAAGAACATTTGCTGTTCTGTCTGAGTGCGGCTGCTGGGAAACATTTTCTTCTTACTCTTGCCTCAAGGCATTAACAAGCTGATGGAGAATACAGCTGACTGCTCTGCAACATGACCAGAATCGCCAAGATCATTAGGTAGCCTGGAATACCTAATCTGTCAGAAACCTCTCGCTCATTTACATAGTTCATTTATCTGTAAAGAGAAGAACCACCCACCTGGTTCTTCATTTCCAAAGTCTCTGATCACTTGCCTGTGTTAGGTGGCTATTAGTATATCAGTCTGTCAACTGAGGATGCTGAGACACAGATTAAGTGGTTTTCCCAATGTCATAATAACGAAGTAGGAAGGTTGTGAATAGCACGTTGAGTCCCAGGTCCCTGCTCTGATTGCAAGATGTAGAGGCCTAAGCAAGGGGCAGTGTATTGAGAAAAATCATTTGAGACATCATGCTTGACAGCTTTTGGTTACAACACGTTGAGCTGTTATAACACGAGCACATCGCACCAGTTGGGCAGGAGTGCGAGATCTGCAGAAGGTTGCAAATGTTCTCAGTGTATCACAATTATAGCCATGCCAGTGCTAAGTAACACTGCGAAAATTCAGGGTTATGCAACCTGCAAGTTCTCACATCTTCCCTATGGCAGGGTAGATTTTTAGGTAAAAATAGGACAGCACAGGATAAAGTGGAGGAATTTAAATCAAATTTTCCTCTGTTAGGTCTCTGCTTCTACTATGGCCAACTGATGGGGCAGTTTTGATGGCAGTCTGAAGTGAGACTCAAAGCTCTTGCCATTGGCTTTATGGCCTTATTCACACTCATGTATTCTGTAAATGTGTAAAATCTAGTGCATCTCAAACTGTTTTACAAACGCTTTCCCGTTTGTGCTCCTCTATCCCCATGCAGAGGATCTGCAGATGTTCTGTAGATGTTTCCGCTAATCTCGTAGGGTACCTGGCTCTCGTTGCTCTGAGCAGCTCTTCTGCCAGTGCTGGGGGTGAGAACCTGCATCCAGTAACTGCTGGTTGCAATAGACCTTTTGCTATCGTGGATGAACGTAGCTGCTGCCAGTAGTGGCTAAAGTAAATGCTTTGTGACTCCTTTTGAACTCTTCTGCCTTTCTCTGGGTGAGGAAAAAAAAGTCATTTTTCAGTGATCTGATAAAAACTGAATGAATCTCTTCCTGCAGAAGGGCTTCATTGCCAAGAAGTTTGCCTTGAAACTGAGGCGGGGTTTATCAGATACCTTACTCTGTCAGTTTGCGATGGATCTGTGTTGCTCTCGCTGCCTATTGAGGAGGGAGAGGAAGATGTTGAATATCCTAGACCTGATTCATTTGTCTGGTTCGCTAGCAGGACTCTGTGGTACTCAAGGTAGGTGGTCTCACGAATGTTTGTATCTCTTAAGTCCATTTGCAGTTTAAATCTTAGGTGCAATTTTGTGACGCTTGCCCCTCTCCCTCATCCCTTGTGAGATTATTCAGGGATTGTTTTCATTCCTTGTGAGCCTATGCTTGAAACAGGATCTGTAATGGGGAGTAACTCAAGTTTTTCCTCTTCCCCAATGGAAGATGAGCAGCTCTTTAGTCTGTAAAGAGGCAGGATTTACATAGTGTCTGCCATTTATATGCATCTTAATGTAAACTCCTATCTTCACAAGATGCTGTTTAACTGTGAAATGCATTTTAGCTTCTATTGGAGATATATGTGCGCACGAACTCTGAGTACATAACGTCGAGGTAGGTGAAGGTACCCTCCTGAAGACAAGGTAATTACGATAGCCAGGATAATAAACACTCCCATCTTGCCCTTGAGCAGTTAGTGAAATAGTTTGTGGGCAGTGAGCCCAGCGAGAGCTTCTTGCTCTGCAGCTGTCCAGGGATACCCAACTAGGGAACATAAAAGTAGCAAGCAAAACCTGCACGGGCTGGCATCGCATCCTGGCCTGCGTTGGAGTCATTGCCGAAGCCCATAAGAAAATACCCGTCTTTTGATTCAGCTGGAATTTCCGAGATAACGATTACTTGCTGATTGCAGGCTAATAGCCTAGAGGAGAAAAATGCCATTTAAAGTATCAAGTGTCTGATACTGCTTAATATGATGGGAAACATACGTGACTGGAATTATGTATTTGGGTTTCACTCGCTTATGCTTTGATGTCCTAGCACCTCTGAGACCAGCACACAAAAACACATAGATTTTCTCCCTCTGTGCCAGTGCTGAATACACTGCTGCCTATTTGCCCTCTCTCAGCAAAAGATGAGAGATGCCTTAAAATAAAGCACTTAATTGTGGGTTTTACTATACAAAATACTATTTTTCTGTCTTCTTTGGCTTTTTCCCTGCTACTAAAATAACAGATATTACAGTTGGTTTGGGATAAACTGTTTCCAAAATAATTATAGTTGGTACCTCTGCTGATAAATGAATGCTTTTTCTGGAGTTGTGTGCGAATATTGTAGTTTGTTTTAGGGTTAATGAGAAATGACATTAAAAATATCACAGTAGCTTTTTCTCTCTAGTTTTCACATTTGGGAATTAACCTAGATTGTATTATCAACATAATATATCATTAAAATAATGACACTAAATGATAGTTTACAATGTTCCATACACACTGAAGTGGAAAAATATAATTAGCACATCCCTACCGCAGCTCTTTATTAGTTGGTGTAACAGCGTTGTACATTCTAGCAGGGACCCTAAATCACAACCTGTGTCACTGCAGTCCTGCTGCCAGTAGGTAGTTGCAGCCCTTAGATGAGAATTTGAGAATTATCAAGTTTTCTGTGCCCTCATGATCAGGGGTTATATTTTACTGTGACTCCTTGATGGCTGGAAAATGCTGCAGGATTCAGGGGGAGCTATAGAAATGAGTTATAAACTGCAATAGCAGCAATATTCAGCTGCCCCCACCCCCCCCCCCACCCCGTGCCTTTCCCTTTTCCTTTCTTGTCTTTTCACCCTTGAATTAGTGCTTATTCAAAAAAAAAAAAAAAAAAAAAGGGCCATCGTAAGGTGAGAGTGTGGGGGTCTGAGTCAAGGAGAATTGACACTTGGCAGCAGAGAAATAGATGAGGGACAGAGTAAAGTGGGATGAATGGGTAGGAAGGTTCTGGACAGAGAGAAGTAGAGGAAAGAAAAGGAAGGGAAGCAGAAAGAAAGAGGGTGTTTAAATGCTTCAAAACTATAATGAAATGAGGCCCTCTCCCCCACCGGCCTCCAGGCGCCCCTGAGCTGCCAGCCTCGCGCTGTTATTTTGCAGCGCTTATTTGTGTGACAGGATTCCCAAGTGCGGGTCAGACCCCGCTCCGACAGGAAGCCGCAGATTTGCCGGTGCGTTCGGCAGGGCCGGTCCTGCCCTGCAAGGCTCATAAAGACGGCGCGGGTAGAAAGATCCCCTGCCCTGCGGCTCCCGCTTACGCACCTGAGTGACGCTTCTCACTCGTAGCGTAAATAACAGCATAATTAGAAAATAGTAGAAAAACTACCAGCAAAAATATATTTTCTTCTTTTGTTTTTTTTTTTGCAGCTACCACTATGCAGGGAGGTACTTAAATACAGCGCCTAGGTTTTAAATTAGGTACCAATGCAAATCGGGACTGTTGCATCTTTTGGTCTGAGAAAATAGCTCATGCTTCGAGTCTGGCAGGCTGCTTCCTCAGGGAAGAGGACCGGGTGATGGGCTCTGATATCTTTTATTTATTTGTTTTTGCGGCTGTCAAGCTTATTCAGAAAGAAAGCAGGGACATTGTGACCTGTTTCCTCAGGCAGCAGGTAAGGAGCCCCCTTTTTGTCCAGGAGACCCAGCCTCTTTCCTTGACTCGTTGCTCATGGGCTCCCTCTCCAGTCGCAGGGCAGCATTTCCAGTTCTTTTCTTAAAAAGATTTTGAATACACCTCTGGCTAATGGTCGACTGCTTTAAGATCCTTCTGTTTACTTTCTCTTCTATATGTACATACAGCCCCCATGACAGGAACACTATCAAAATGTCCCTCATGTGCATAGTCTCCTTCCTAAGTAACCTTTCCTGAGATTTGCCTTCAGGTGGATGAAGTAGTTACTGATTCTATAGATTCTATGCTATTTCTTAACTGCCTCCTGCGCTTATCCTAAATGAAATGAAGCTCTCCTCCTCAACTTCAAAGCGAATTTTGCCCATAGTAGTAGCTTGTTGAGTCACTTTATGGGGTTGTTGCATAGAGGTAGGTGCTCTTTCTAGCAAAACATTGACTTGGGAGGAGGACAAGGACTTGGGAGAGCCTTTAGTGCTCAGAAATGCCTCAAGTAAAGCAGAGTATGGGAGCTGGTCCCAACCTCTGGTGTGGGCAACACCAGTGCTGCTGCCTTCTATACTTTTCCAGGCACTGCTGAAGGATGCAAGTCAAACACAAGAGCTGCCCAGCTCAGTATGTAGGTGTGTATGGCAGGTCTGTACTGTGTCTCCAGGAAGCTCTTGGCTGCATCCCGGGGCTCCGGCATCGCTCTCGCTGTGCTCCTGTAGCCCACGTAGCTGGAGATGTGGTCCTCATGTGCCCGATGTCCAGCTGATAGCAAAGTTGCAAGGCCTCTTTCAGCTGTCATTGGGCATCTCTGATTCAGTTGACGTTATTTTCATGGCTCATTAGAACAGCACAGGAGAAGAGGGACCCTAGAACCAAGCATAAACACTTATATTCTAATCAATACTGGCTCTTCAGGATCACTATAAATATGTTGCTCCTAATAAGATGACCCTGACCCGGCAGAAATGAGCTGGAATTGTACAACCTCATTTTCCATACATATTGGACTTTGAAAACCAACTATATTACGCAAGTCTGTTTCTCTAGCTTGATCACATCAGACGATCTCTCTTATTTTGCCTTTTGCATTGCAGAAAACTAATTTGAAATATAATTATGTTGCTGCCGGATATCAGCGTGGCTGTTTGGCTGCCTGTGAGCACAGTGATCACCATTTGCTAGGTGACATTGTGTGCTATTATCTACTAATCTATCACAGTCCCTTCCTCTCATGCTTGCACAATTCAAGCTAATATCCCAGCATCTGTGTAGCAAGACCCATAGTTATGGGTGTTTACTCATTTGCTTTTGTTTTGCTTCTATTCATCCCAGGTCAGCTACAGTTGCACATTCTTACTCAAATATGTGAAAAACACAAAGGTCTGTAATTAACCTGCAGGTTTATCAACACAAAAAGAAGAGTGTTTTTCCCCAATGTTTTTAATATTTTATAGAAAGGTTTTTTTAAAAAGGTCATCGGAAATGAAGAGGGTGTTTTTTTTTTTTTTTAAGGGACGTTAGCATTGGCAGAAGAGGGTATTTTAATGAGAACTGTTCAGTGAGGATGCCTGTTTTCTACAATACATTGTCTGAGGATTTTGATCCCATTCCAGTCTGTGGAAAACATCACTCGCTTGGCATCTTAAAAGGAAACACACTTTTCTTGTTGTGAAAGAATGTGACTCTGCTTAATGTGGTGGCACCTGTCTGTGTCTTGCTGTTTTCTTTGTTACATGTGAGCCTTGGTACTGCCTTTTTTTGCAGTACGACACTCAGTGGTGGGAGTGCGTGAGGAGCACTGGCAGCACGAGGTCTCTGATGCACAGAAAGCAGCGGGTGGGTGATGGGGAGCAGGGAAGAGGGCTGTGGGCCAGGGGGTCTCATCGCCTGGAATGTGTTCGGTCAGAGCTCCCCGCTTCACACCTTCTGGTATCCGGAGGAAATCTTGAGGAAACTTTGTGTGTGGAAAGAGCCTACCTGATTCTCAGCAAAAGGCACTGGCTTTAGGATGCTTAAAGGCAATTCTTCATGCTCTTCCTCAGGAGGAGGTGCTTGAATGGTGTATCTTTGAAAAGAACTTTCTGTTGATGGGTTGCTTGTGATTCCCCTATGGACCAGCCAAGCCTGTGCTATGGGCTAAAATCGTAACATTTTTGAAGTTTGAAAAATAAGTGAGTATGTGTACTAAATTTAAAGTTGGGAGAGAGCAACGTGTTGCTTTAAGCTTTCCTGGGCCTCGAGAGAAGTCAAAAGGAAGAGCAACATCTAGGATAAAATTGGGGGGAAGTCTTGGGAGTGCCAAGCTGTAGGACATGCTCTGCATTTGGCTATATGATGTTGGCTGTCTTGGCAGCTCTGTGTGCACTATGTACCCAATGAAAGAAACTCCAGCTGGGCCTTATTGCCGCAGATGTCAATTTTAAAGCCCATTAATCCAAATTATGGACATTGTTAGATGGAAAATGGAACATCTTTTCTTGAGTTCTGTTTCTCAGCAGCTGCTGCAACCTAGATCTCATCCCCTCTTCACTCTGCTGTAGGAGCTATTTACTGCAGTGTCCAATCTTCCCTGTCGTGGCGCAACATGTCCTAGTTGTGTCAGAAATACATAAAAACATGGGAGAGGAGTATGCCAGAGGTTGCTGAATCCTTCCCCTGCCCGAGAGCAGCCCCTGTGTCACCACCGCGATGCTACACAGGTGCTCTGGGCAGGTTCCCCCAGGGCTCTCCTGTGCATCCCTCCAGAAGGCACTTGCTAGCTGTGCTGGCCCCTTAGTGCTATCGGAATCTCCTCCTCTTTGCAACAGGTGTGCACCCATTTGAAGACTTTTCTGGTCCAGCGTTTTCTTCTGTAGGTTTCTGTAGCCCATTAAGTGATGTCATTTAGGGCTTTGTCTAGCGCCTTCAGCACCCTCCTTAGGCAGAAAACAGTTTAAAATGCTGCTTGGTCGCTGATGTGTGACTGCTCATCATAAATTAACATCATCTGCCTAGATAGTATACATGCTGACCAGAACCTGATAAAAAGGCGAAGCAAAATCCCTCTATTCTTGACTTTATTTATTATATCCCCCCTGCTCATTAAAGATTCAAATACTTGCACCTTCTGGACCTGCTTTCACACGTCATGAAAGAAGCAGCTGTCCTCATTGCAGTTCCTTTGCCAAGTGAAATTAAAGTTGTGCAGGATCTCTTTAATTTTGCAATATAATCTTTCCAAGTTGGCTGTGTCCTTTTGTGAACAATTGATAACTGGTGGGAAACTGGAAACTGGAAACTTTTCCTCCTGTGAAAAGCAGGAATAGCAGCCTTAATTCTTGCAGCTTCAGTAACAGAGTAACCTACTGTTTTAACTTGGACCACATTATATCCTTTATTTCCTCACAGTAGCATCAAAATGCTTTTCCTTCCTTTTTTTTTTTTCCTTAGGTGCCAGCAGAGGATAATGTGCTGTCCTTGCTGTTTTTGCCTAGAGCAGAGTAATTTCAATATGCCATTCTTCCTTTGGCAGAACAGGAACAGATGACACTCGTAAAATAGATCTCTGCATTAGTCCTGAGCCCTGCTCCCACAGCCATGGCACAATAAGATTTATTATTCTTCTAAATATCTCCTGGCAGGCTACTCAGAATGCTGGGAAAATTATAATAAAAGATTTTAGTCTAAGCACAAACAGGATATTTCACTGCTGAAAAAGAGTGGCTAACTCTATTCTCTTTGTTGGGTCTGTTAGGCACACAAAGGAGATGGACTGTAAAAAAATTTAGATAACCAGGGTGTTGTTGGGGCCCTCGGGGATGACCGGCACCGCTGTCTGAACTGGCCAGCAAGCCAGCTGTCTGAATTTCTGTAATATCGTCGTACTTGATGCTTATTCCTAACTGTCTCATCACACCGTGTCTGTGGAGTCTGAAACTACCCGTGTAGCCCAGGGGAGAACAAGTTTGTAGAAGGACTATGTACTATGAAGGAGCATGTACTGTGATTCTCTCCTCTCATGTCCCTCTGCAGTACATTAACCGGAAGACTTTCTTCTCCCTCTCCTCTTACTATGCTGCTACGATGAAATATCGTCAACAAAACAGTATTTCTTTTTCATTAGCGTGAAAATCAATCCTGAAATAATCTGAATTTCCTCCAGAAAACAAGTAATAAAAAGTATTCTTGGTAAATCTGTAACTTTCAAGAGAGAATCTAGAGCACCCTGAGAAGTATCTAAAGCTTTTATTGCCAGTTATTTCTTTAGTTGTAGATTTGACAACTCTGCCAGTAGAAGCAATGTTGCAGAGTTGGTATATAAATCAAGCAGTGCCTAAGAAATGCAATTTTGTTATCTTCAGCTGAAGTTTTATCAAATCTTAGGATCTCGAGGGGTTATTTTGCTTGGAAGGGAGGACTTTTCAGTACCACTGATACAGCAATTCTGGATTAATATATTAATTTTATAGGAGTCCTGAGGGAAATGAGATGAGGGATGAGGAAAGTCTCTGGGAAGCTGTCAGCAACCCCGGGGTGACTTTGCCTTCCCCAGGCTTGGTGCTGGCTGCGACTGTCTTGTGGCAGGACCTGCTCCTTTGCTGAGTATAAAGTGAGCAGCTGGCAAACAAAGAAGGCAAGAGGTAGTTTCCCATTAATAAATCTTTCCAGGGTCCCAACAGGGTCTCTTTTTACATATATATGTATTTATGCTATAAAAGGAATTGTGAGATGCAGTACTGTACCAAATCTAATATTTGCACAGTAAGGTTTCAGGAACCATGCAGATACCCTCACCTTCATAAGCCGGTCTTCAAGACAAGCAACCAAGGATCAGTGAACAAACTGCCAGATGTTTACTACACACTGCAGGCTCCCTGCCAAATATGATTAATGGTTCCAGTTTTAGAAATTTCCTTCAGTCATGTGTCATTTGAAGAGAAACTGTGGAGGGAACAAGACCGGTCCTTTCTTTTTCTGACACACCTAATCGGAGAACGACTCTAGCTTCCAGTGCTTGGGGGAAGATGGATCCTTGCCTCCAAAGGAGCAGCGCAGTAGCAGGCGCATTGCCTGCTCACACAGCACCTTCTGCTGCTTGGATTTAGATGGTGTTTTTCTATAATCTTCAAGCTTTCCAGGTTTGTCACAGCCATCTCTAGACACTTGTGGTGCCTTCTCCTGTCTCCCAAACTTGCACCAAGCTTTTCCCATCCACGTTTGCATCTCCCCAAACCTCTGTTGTGGTCTGTCCTCCACAGAACATGCTTTTTCATATGCTTACCATTTGCTTTTCAGAGCAGCTCTTTTCTTGTGAATGTAGTGTATGGCTTGTGCGTTCTGCCATGCATCTTTTCTTTTTCCTTTGACATCTTTTGTTTAGGGCAAAAGGAAGGGACTCAACACTTAGGGGAAAAAGGACCCAATGCTCATGAGAATTCATGTTCCTCTTGGGAGGTGAGTAATGCTAACAAGCAGGCTTAAAATTCCAAGAGATTTTTTTTCAGGAAAACAAAACTAGATATATTAGTAAGCAGAGTATCATTTCTAGATGACTGTTAAAGCTTTCCCTATGTGGGATGCTGAAGGTGGCAAGTAACACTGCCCGAGGGTGCAGTGGACGGTGGGTGTATCTTTATTTTTTTTCCTTTGAAGGTTGATTCCTCTTTAAAACATACTTAGAATATATTAAGGACATTACCTATTTTACAATGTTTCTTCATGCTGCAAATTATTTAAAGGGAATTCACCTTCCTAATTATAAAGGAAAAGAATATTAGTTTATGTTATTTTGCTTCTTATCAGTGTTTAAGGTCAGTGCTTAAAAATAAACATTTGAATGCCCAAATGGCTATTAAAATGCCCTTGGTCTGTTTCAAAACGGAATGTACTTAACACCCTTAAGACCCTTAGAGGCTGAGAGAGCTGGGCCTGTTCAGCCTGGAGAAGAGAAGGCTGAGAGGAGACCTCATTAGTGTCTACAAGTAC
>JAYECN010421424.1:0-22707 GCA_035222435.1 Microcambeva ribeirae
CTCCTCTCCTCTCCTCTCCTCTCCTCCCTCTTTTTTTCTCTTCTACAGCTCTTTCCATCTCTCCTTCCATAAGGATCCCTGGGCACTTTATAAAGATTATCAAGTTAAGCCTCACAACAACACTGTGGGGTGGGTAGATCTTATTATCTGGGAATACAGGGGCAAGGAAGATTAAAAGGCTTGTGGGGGATAGCAGATCTGGGACAGGACCCATCTCTCACAGAGCACTTGGTCTCATGCCTCAACACGAGGCTATTTCTTTTTTAGCAGAACAGCTCTGAAGTCTCACTCCAGTGCCAGGGGGACACTGGAGGCATCCGAGCCCATTCCAGTTGTTAAAATCCAAGGGTTCGCAAAGCACCCCAGAGCCTTAGGTTTCCTCGGAGGATTCCTCCTCAAAATCCGTTCTTTCGATTTACCATCTTCTTCCGAAGAGCAAAGAGAACATTTTTCAGCACCTTCCTCTGCAGGCTGCTGTAGAGCTCTACCTCTGATGGTCATCCCAGCAAAATGCATGAGGTGGAGCTGAGTATGAAATTCACTTTCCAGCTCAGGAGAAATTCCCCTTCCCAAGAGGGAAGAAAAAGGTTGTTTTGTATTTGGTCTGGAAGATGAACAAACCATAGAACCAGCAAATGCGAAAATTCAACATTTATTGTTTCTGGCTGAGCAAAGCTCCAAAGGGCAATATTTTGGTTCACTTTTCAGCCTTCTTTTTCAACAGTCTTGGAAGTTTTTTTGTTTGTTTTCTTTTCTTTTCTTTTCTTTTTTGGTCTTTTTTTTTTTTTTTTTTTTTTTTTTTTTTACGAAGAAGATTTGAAGACATTTCTGGATGAATTGCTGTATGAACTCCATTAGAAAAAGCCCTGTTTGAGCTGATATAAGCAAGGAGCTTAAACAATTTTAATTATTTTCAGCTCTGTTTAGGGTTGGCTTTTCTCTTTGAAAGAACAACATAGCATGAACATGAATTCAGACACACTGGTGTCATTGACAAGGTAATTTTAGCTGGGCAAGTTTTGAAATACTTTCCTTAGCTTGCTGTAAAAACTTAATTCTTCTTTTAAAAGCCTTCACTTTCGGGGTTTCATGGGGAGAATAGAACAATTTTTAACCTATGTCTTCTTATTGCATGCCCTGCAGTTGAAAAAGCCTTGGCAGTTTAACAGCATGCAGCGGGAGGAATACAGAATAGGCAAAAAGAGTTACATTTTCTGTTGCTTCATGCAAAATGAACAGCAGGGCCATTGTTGACTTTAACTCTTTATTTTCTTGCTTCTCATCTGCCAGGGAAAATGTTATTGAAAGTATGAGAGTGAAAGATCTCCTCCACTAGCACCCAGGGAGGTTTTAACAGAGAAATTGCCATTTTTTTCCCCTCACTCTTCTGCATTGCATTCACTTCGCTATTCGCTCTCCTTGCAGAGTTTTTTTGGTATCCACCTGTTCTTGGAGAAATTCTCATTTTTGTCCTGTTTCCATCATTGCAGGATCCCATCAGCCCTCAAGGTTTAGGCGAGATGCACTTAGGGATGGGGGTTTTGCTTTGTTCTGCACATCCTCATATGCCGACTGGTGTAAAATACAGGTTTAATTTGAAAACACTCCAAAATGCTTCATTTCCCATTAACCAACTTTTCAAAAAAGGGTCTCTAAGTCTTACTTTAAGCGTCTTGTTTCCTGCCTTCTCTATCCCTGAGGTCTCATCGCCAAACCAGAGGTGCCTTGTATTAATATTTCATGTTTTAAACTGCAGGAGGTGACTCAGGAATAGTTTTGCATCGTATTAAACTGCTCCCGGAGGTGCTGTCATCCAAAAACAAATGGGAGACAAATGGGATAGAAACAAGTCAATGGGCTGAGCCCAGCCATGGTCATGCATTGCAGTGGGGTGAATGTATTTGGGTTGCTATTGATGAAACCTGTATGAGTGTTTTAAAAACTGCCCAGAAATGCAGAGGTGCGGCTGTAGAAAGCAGCACAACCTTAATGCTGGCTGAACATCTGAGCAAGTTTGTTCCTGGCTTCCAAAGACAAGCTCTGAAGCTGCTGGGGAAGAAGGAGACTGGCTCCTACTGCCACTGCTCTGCTCCTCTGGCCTTCAAGGGTAGGAGAAAATTCAAGGGAAATTTGTAACCATGGAGATCTTATCTCTAATCCACTCCTCTCTTCTGCTGGCCAGACACCTCCTATGAAGTGCTGAATTGAGGGTCCAGTTTCATCCTTCACCAGGATCAAATCCAGCTACACATGGATCATGTCTCCTGTCATGGGAGTAGATGCAGCCAGTGGCAGCAAGACCTGGGTCAGGCCTCTCATCTCCTGGAGTTAATCCTTTCCCTGTCTCCAAAGGTCCATAGACTGTAGCTTCATTCCAATGTTAACTAAAATGCCAAAGGTTTCCTACAGGGTTTCGAGGCAGCATCTCTTCTTGTAGGTTCAGTCATGGCAGGGCACAGGTTGGACATGGGTTGTAGGGCCAGCAAGACAGATGTGTCCCAAACTGGCTGTGGGAGCACCCTGAGACCATGGAGTGCTTTTGGTGTTTCATAGCATGGATGCAGCCGGTTTCAGAGAACCAGCCTTGGCTTACTGTTATAACTTTTTGTAGTAGATGTAGTTGAGGATGCTGAGGCCAGTTGTCTGCTGCAAGCTCCCTGGGGGGCTTTGGGCAGATCGTTTGGGTCTCTATCCTTCTGCAGTCATTGTGAAGTGACGGGTGTCTCTTGGGAGGAGGTGCTGTCCCTCTTTCTGAGTTAGGGATCATGGTTTAAACACCATGGGGAAGCATGAGATGTTAGGTGGGTCTAGCTGAGTGTCTGCGCTCAGCTCATTACAAGGCCATTGTAAAATGGGCTTAATTTCTTTCTCATATTCAAAGTTGGCCTCTGATGTTAAAACACATGGCAGAGAAGGAAGACAACATTTGTCGATTGTTTTGTTTGCTTTGTTTTTAATTCCCTGAATTCCCTGCCAGTTTCCAATGTGGCATGTTTAAAAAAAAAGAAAGAAAGAAAAAGAAGGTGAAAACGTGTAAAGATTTTCCTCATTTTTTTTCAGGTTTATTTTTTTTTTTTTTTTTTTTTTTCTTTCTCCACTCCATTTTTTTTTTTTTCTCTGCCGGTGATTCCGTGCTGGAGCCCAGTGCTTTATATTGTCATTTTTGAAAGTGAGGTGCATTTGGGGAAGAACTTTGCCCTTCAGATTTGGCTTGTTTTGGAGCCTGGACCATCAATTAACCTTCTCTTTTACTTTTTTTCTTCCCTTTGTCCTTTTATTTTTCTCCACTAATTTCCCATCCTGTTGGATTAATCACGATCTCACAGAGATCTCTGCATGTGCTTATCTTTGCTCCATTGACTGGAAGAGAATTGCTAGGTAAATAAAGCTAAGCAAATACTCATGTCTTCAAAAGATACCACAGCTTTGCACGAGAAGGCGTCTCGTGCTGAGACTCCGTGTTTGGCTGCTAATACAGCAATGCTCTAACTTGGCCAGACTCAATAGCGTTGTTGGAGGGGAAGGATGTCCTGGGCATTGCTGATGGATCAAGCAACCTTATCTCTCTATTTTCCTGAGACCTAAGAGAGGGCACTGCATGTCCATGGGGACCTCTGCTAAAAAAGGGGCATTGTCAATCCCATTCCCAAGTACTTGTGGAGCCCCATGTAATGAAAAAAACAAGTTGCCGAAGGTACAATATGATGGGGTCATTTGGGAGACAAAGGAAGCTTCAAGGAAGGCAGGAGATGGTTTGGACTCTCTAATGAAAGGCATTAACCTGTTGCCCTTAACTCATCAGTTCTCAGCCCAAAATTTGTGCAAATTTGGGTTTTGAAAAACAGGCTTAGGATTAGTTGAGTATCCATAGCCTGCTCTTCAAAAATGAAAATCTGCAGCACGCTTATCTGAATAGCATTTAAATTTATGGATTAATTTGAGCCAGATTTGGCAGAGAATATCTTTAAGTAAAAGAAGGCATGAGCATTTTGTACCCGTGAAGTGGAATCTGCTGCTCTTCCATGGGAAGCAGCCTTAGCCTTTCCTTGCAGGAGGATAAGCGGTTGCTCAGGTGGCTGGAGGGGAAAGGCTGTAATGTGCCCACTAGACCGATATCTCCAGGGATAACAAAGGCATCATTTAAAACTAGGACTGGGAGTCCAGGCTAAACCAGGTTTCACATAATTTTTCCTCAGAGCTACTTATTCCATTACCTGCACTGCCTCTCAGGAAAAAGTTTCTACCAAAAATCAGACGATATGTATTATACACGTGTATATATATATTAAATTTCAGTGCCTAGTCATTTCAACAGCCCTTGCAAAGGACACCTGAATGGAAAGGAGACTTCATAAGTAGTCAGAATCAGTTAAAACCAGAAATGTGCAGCTAGGCATATACATTTTATTTTTTTTTTGGCAGTGGAAGTGTTTGTCTGATGCAAACACCTGTCTCATGCTGCAGTGTTTGCACCCTGCATATTCCATCTTGCTGCTAGAGCAAACTCCAGCACAGAGACCCTGATTAGGAGCAGTGCTGAGCTAGGACCTGCTTGCACATTTGAGCAAAGGACAGGCTGCAAGACCATCTAAAAGCAGAAAAGATGGTCTGGTCTGTGGAAAATAGTACTATTTTTTTTTTTTCTCCCTCAAAGCAACAACAAAAAGCCACTTTATGACTTTACCATAAAGTGAAATCTGTCTTCACGAGGTCAAATTTTGTGAGACTCTATTTGCACCCAGTTACTCGGGGGAGCCTGGAGCTCTCAGGCAGCTCCTGCACCGTTCACACATTTAAACGTTTCCATCAAAGCAAGATGAATGTGCAGGAACTTGGCCGTAATTGGATCACAAGGCGCAAGCTGCCGTGATTAGATCTGGGGCACTCCCCCTGGATTATGCTAAACCGAAAGAAATGATCAGACAGCTAAAAGAGAAAAAAGGAGCAACTCTTCATCCAAACCGCATTAATTTCCTGGTGAGGCTGCAGAGACCACAAATTAACACACCTAAAGATGAGGAGTTTCATGCTAATGACTATGGGCTGTGGCTACAGCAAGAAAAAGTCTCAAATTCTGTCCAAAAAGGGGAAGTAAATTTTGTGATCCAATTCTCACCAGCACCAAGGGGTGATCTGCTCTGCCTAAGAAAAGAGAGCTGAAGGCTTTGACTATGGCTGGTCGGATCAGGTGCATGCAAGGAGTAATGGGACAACGTATTATTTTATTATTCTTATTGTTTTATTTTTAATGGGATCACCGGGGTTGCTTGGAGGAGCTTGGGAACTCTCCTGTTGCTCTGGAGGGCTCTCACATCTGCTTATAGGGGAGTTTGCTAACAAACACCCAATATCCACAGGTTCAGCCCTGTTTGGTTGCAGCTGCAGTCACTTTTTTTTGCTCATAGTCACTTGTTCACATTTTCACCCAAGCAAAGGAAGCCCTGAGGTTTTCCTGTCAGTCTTACATCTCTGGGATCAGGGCACTGCTCTTTATATGTATCAGAGCCCTCCTAACCAGACCTCTGCAAGGCTTGGTTTGAGGTGAATTCTTCAGCTGATTTGTCTTACTCTGCCAAATAAACCCCCGGGATTCATGCAGTAGGACCCAAGGGGGTGAACACTCATGGGAAGGAGGTCTAGATGTGGCAGGTATCAACAGGAGGTGCTGTTAGATACGTGTCTCCTGGCAGCGTGTGAGCAAGTGGTCAGTCTTGGGTAGACATACGCCATGCCAAGGTTTATGATACGGAGAGGCAGAGTTTGCTGGAAAGGTGCTGTGAGCCCATGCTGACAGTCCACCCTCTCCATGGCTACGGCCAGACCTCCGTCCTTCCCTATGAGCTGATTCAGACTTTCTTTAAGATTATAAATATTCCCCAGACTGGGGAAATACATTTCTCCAGCTTACACCCCAGATTCCTTGTTTGTATAGTGATTCTTTGATCCCTAAATGTTGTGGAGAAGGCACTGCTATTCCTTTGCTAAAACAATTATCCTTCTGCTCACGGTTTAGGGTATAGTCCCGCAAACGTGGTGCTGTGATCACGCCAGAATCAGTCAGGTTAATATTTCTCAGAAGAACAAGGCAGAGGTTTATCCTGGCTAATCTCCCAGCGGTACAAGTTTGATCTGCTAGCAGAAAACCACACTTTGGTTGCATTAGTCAGGGTGCTATTGGTCTGATTCAGCATAACTTTAAAGAGGCCCAGGCACTCGGTTCCTGATTTAGTCAGGGAGATGCAGGGATGTTGGCTTCATACCAGGGGTCGTAAGGCTGTGCTTATCATAGCCCAAATTTGCCCAGTGTTTGAAGGACTGGGCATCCATGGGAGCAGGAGCCTCCAGAGTTGTTCTGGGTTGCGACTGCTCTGCCTGGCATAACTTCCTCAAAAGGATATTTTGTTTTTTAGCCAGATATTCTCAGGGCCATAGCAGCAACTAAACACATTTTCTGCTCTGAGATTTTTCTTTTTTTTTCTAACAGAAAATCCCAGGGAAAAAAAAAAAAAAAAAGAATTTTGATCTGAAAGCAAAAAGCAAGGGAGTTGCTGTCAGCAGAGTGTTCATTCATCTTAAAAGAAAAGAAAGACATTCCAGCCAAATTAAATAATAAAAAAGAGGTGATAAAACCCACCTGCTGTTTAACTCAGGTTTTCTGTTCCTTTTTGAATCAGATCACTGTATTAAAGATATTTACCCTGGGATTTTTTTTTTCTGTTGAGTAATTGGATTAGATGTGTAACTGTTCAAATGAGAAGAGGAATATTGTTATGATCATAATCATTGTATTGTATTATATATTGCTTTTCAACAACAGACCTGGGAGCATGCAAATGTTTCACAAACTGGAAAATGCTGATTTATAGATGAGGAAATCAAAGCAGGTGGCACAAAGTTCTCCAGAGGGCCAGGGGCAGAGCTGGGACTACATGCAGGACTGTGCACCTCTCTTCTCGTTACAGAGGGCTGATTAGACCTGGTTGACTTTGCATTGGCATGGATGAGGAAAAGGATGGTAAGAAAAAGAGGAAAGGAGTAGGAACCAAAACATGGTCTCTTCAGGGTGCTGGGCTGTAGATAGGCCGCGGATGCCCCGAAGGAACCTGCATGTGAGCAGATAGGACTTGTAGGACTTATTGTGTAGGACACAAAAATGCTGCAAATACCATAAATAGGTCTGGCCTGAGTGAGAAGGGCAGCTCTTGGCACATTAACTCAGGTGCTAAGACCGGGACCACCAAACCAAAGGCTTGGATGGGGCTGATCCTCTGAGCTATGGGAGGACTTGGAGACAACCTGGATAAAGAGACAGACAACCTGGTCCAAGCTGTTAATAAACAAGCCAAGGATTAAAGAGGTTTTGTAGTCAACGCATACCTAACTAGGCATGAGTATGGATCTTACCATATTTTGAAGACCTTTCAGGGCAGCAGTTTACAAACTTAAGCAGGTCTTGTCATTTCTGGTGCTTCTATCTGTCCTCTGAAGCTATGGCCACATGGTGAAATTAAATAAACTGAAACTAGTCTAACTCATTTAACAGTGTTGGGCCATATTTGAAAGGTATTTGCACGTCCTTCAAACTTTGTAGGAATTTGCAGACTGCTCAAGACCAAGGGTCAACCCTTCCTGGGATGCAAGCACAGCAGCAGCAGAGAGGATGCTGAGCCCATCTGCAAGCTGGATCGAGTCAGAAGAACTACCCTACCTGGAGGAAACCTGAGGGGGATTTGAGCTCCCTCAGCCCCCTGGAAGAACAAGATCTTCAGCAAAACGACCTGCTCTGTGGCTGTCTCCTTCCTATTGTCCCTGTATGGTTGGGCTGAGAATGACAGGCTGGTTTTTAATAGATCTTCCTGGGCGTTCGATGCAGCCTGGGAAGCTGTAAAATGGTATGCCTTGGCTTGCTCTCAGCTCCCAGCCTTCCCCCAGAGTAAGATAACAGGAGCAACAGATAAGAGCAAAAGCGGTTCTTTAATTCAGCCAGAATTTCACTTAGTGTTAAGGAAAATGTCTAGTGAGAGAATTAGACTAAGCCAGGAAATATCCTCTTAAACCGCAGCCCTCCTGTGCTAAATGTATATTTAGCATTTTATATATATGCATATCTGTATATTTGCCACGTTATATACCACCATAAAATCCTTGCCTTCTGACAGTGCATTCGCCAAGAAATTCTTTTAAACTCATAAAACCAGCTCAATGCAATGCAGCCTTTTCATCTCCTTAGGCCGGGGCATTTTTCATGCCTGTTCCGGCATCAAACATTCCCTGCATCTCACCGGCCGACCATCTCCCAGCTCCTTTGTGGGCAGCCTGGAGAGATCCTTGCAGTCTGAGTTGCTGCCCATGGCACTGCAGTTCCTATTCCAGAGCCAGGGTGTTTTATGGGACTAGGCAGGGGAAACCATGAAAACTTGTGGGCTTATATTAAAACTCAGGATAAAGGCAGAAGTGATCATCTTGCTGATAATGACCTATTTCTAGGATTCATCTCTACTTCAGCTTCCAGGGCTCAGCTCTTCTAAAGACATCAGGCAGAAGGACAGCCAACGCTGGGCAGCTCCTGGGGGTATTTCTTATGCTAAATGAGCATTTTGGTTAGCAATTTGCATCTCATTTCTGCAATCTCCTGGTCCTCAGAAACTGCGTGTTGGAGATTGATGCTGTTCACTGTCTTTCCTTCTATAGTCTTTTGTTTCCAGCCATTGCTTTTGTTGGAAGACCAGGTGCTCTTCTTCTGTTAGAAGTAAAGGGAGCAGGTGTCTCTTGGGACACCAGTATATGGTTAAAAGTTGTATAGGTCAAGGCAGGAGGCCTCTCCCCATAAGTCCCACTGCATGGCAGTCATCATTTCCTTTACCCTAACCCTCTTCTGTTTTTTGTTTTTTTTTTTTTTTTTTTTTTTTTTTTTTTTTTTTTGTTGCAAACTTGTCAGGTTTGGGGCTGTCTTAGTACTTTTATCATGTAGTGCAAAGAGGTCTTATTGTGGTGAGGCTCTCAAATTGCTTCAGTAATACACAGAGAAGTAGTAATTTTATTTCATACTCTGTGTGAAATGATGCATACTCATATGAGTAATTTCAGCAGCAAGATGAGCATATGGCAGTACTTCTTTGCTAGACCCTGCAGACTACAGCAGTCTGAGGCCAAGGGTCGTGCTGGACCTCAGGTGGTGTTTTGGGGATCCAATGAGGATTTTTCTTCTGTAATTTTTCATGTCATTGCTTGAATGTACACTGACTTTTAGTGTCCACACATTGTCATGGTCTGCATGGACTGGAGAAAGAAGACTCTTCCAAGCATTTCCTCAGCTTTGTCGCAACACTGGTGGGCCAACACACAATCAGGAGACATTCTCTTTGCACCTAGCAAGGAAAGGTAAAGTCAAGCAAGGCCGGTGAACTGATGCTGAGATAGCAGTCCAGTATCTAAACAGGTAACACCCAATTACAACAGAACTGTGTTGACTTACACTTTCCCTTATCAGGAGAATCAGGTATTCGTGTAAATCACAAAAGAGTTTGATGGATGCCAGTTCACAGTAAGTCCCAAACCAAGGAACAAGAGCCTAGTTAAACAAAATGTATGTTCTGCTTATCTTTAAGCTGTGACTATTGCTATGAAATAAAAAACTATAAAAGAAAGTGCCTTATCAAGGGGGCTATAATTCTTTAATGTTCACTAGTGGTTGAGTCTGTGTTGGAAACAGACCCTTGGGACCACTTCTCAAACCCCACTGAAGTAATTTTTTTGCAGACAGATGATCTTTCCTTATCACACGTCGTCTTGGCAATAAAAAAGTCTCTTTCTTGAGATGCATGTTTAGACTAAGCCTGGTTAAAAAAAAAAAAAAAAAAAAAAAAAGAAAAGGGGGAGGGAAGCTAAATTTGTCTTAATTCTGATGCTGCTTGCTTAAATGTAAACAATGAAGTACAGGAACAATCTTCATTAGACCCTTCTGGGCCTGGAAGTGTGGTGTGGAAGGCACATGTTTTAAGTAGCCGGGCTGGAGACTAGGTCAGAGCTTGATCTTAATGCTGTGGCTAATCAGACTCTCTTATCACATTTACTGGGAGATGGGTGATGCCAATAAAACCAAGTCAGACTGAGTGCACTTAGTGGAGCCAAAAAGCTAATTGTTAATAGATGCTCGCAGTTCAGAGCTCGGGAAAGCCAGCTGGCCTCCTCTGCTTGCCTACCTCGGTCCCCACGGCACCCGGGAGCATCTTATCCAGGGACTCCCATGGACAATGGGGCAGGCTTCTGTCCTCCTGGAGGTCTTGGGCAGAAAAATGCTCATCACGGCTGGTTTCCTTTCAAATACAGATTACTAACAGGTTTCCTTCCTGACTCTGAAGATCCTGAACCATGTCAAGACCAATGAGTGGGACAAATACTGTTTTGTGGGTATTTAGCTAGATTATGGGGAGCTAAATACCATAGCTCCCCATATGGTGCTCTAATCAAGATCAAGATGCTCTAATCAAGATCAAGACTGTATTAATGGGGCAGTGGTCCAGCCACCTTGGTGTCTTAAATGCCTAGGGAGACAACAAATTCAAGATGGTGCTTTGCACTAAGGGCATGCCAATCTTTGTGATTTTCCCAGAAATGGAAAACTCCAATGCATAATTTTTCACAGTGATGGACTGTGATTATGTCTCCTTCCCCTGTCTGAAAATAGTGGCTGACAGCAAATACCTGTGGAAAATGGTGACTGTGGCTTGAGCTCACAGTGATTTTTCCCTGGAACTAGAAATCTGCAGCTGAAGGAGATCCAGAATCAGAAACGACATCATTGTGTTTAAATCCTTGTCTTCATTATACAAGATCTTTTCCTCAAGGAAGGTCTGTGTGTCTAAAGCCTTGGCCGCTTCTTCCAACCCTATACGGTAGTCTAAAAAAGATGCTATATTGCACTGCAAAGCTTGCCTCCTGTAGGACACAGGTATCTCTTGGAGAATTTGCAGCTGAAATAAATGCATATATTTTTTCCTTTTGACGATTTCAGCTAGAACAGCAGCTAGATTGATCAATACATAGATTAAAAGGTCCTTAAAAAACTACAGGACCCAAGTGCAAGTGATAAGTACAGTTTGTTAGGGGCACGGTCTCGTTTTTTGAGCATATCCTTGGGAATCGCAGACTCCAGAAGAAGCCTCCCTCATCTTCACCGCAACCAGCCCCTCTGCCCATTCCCATGAGAGTCTTTAACATCAGGGCGTTTGTCCTGCAACATTGAAGTCCTTGCTGTGCCTGTGCAAACCACCTCCCTGCAGCTCATCATTCATTTGTATGCAATGGAGCCATGACATTAAAGAGCCTTTTCTTTTCCAGTTGTTGCCCTTTCAATGGAAGTGCCATGGTCTTAGCAGAGATCTCCCTGAGCAGCCTTAGGCACCCAGCACACAAGAAGAGCGATTTTTAGTGACAATTGCCTTGCATTTCCCATAGCTGCCATATCCTTGTCTCGCTGATGCTCCCCAAGACATTCTCTCAAGAATGCGGATATTTCCCTCCCAACTTGCTCTTTTATTCAGTATGACCTGTTGATGGGCAAGCTAACCAAACACTGGCTGCCTTTTAAACATTTGGAAAATTCACCCACTTCATCAGTGAGAGAGGCATTTCTGTGCAATTAGGGGTTTAGCTGGGTGCAGATGAGATCCCAGGTGCCACTGAGGGCCTCATCTATCGGAGAACTGGGTAGCAATCTGAGCGTCCCTCCTGCTTCTCTCCAAAACCACCTCCAAAATCTGGTAGGCAAATGCAGAGACCATCAAGCTGAAGACATCTGTCTGCTAAAAGGGTCCTGGAAAGGAGAGAGGCAAGGAGGTAAGTGGGTGGTGAGTGTGGGGCGGTTGGTGTGGGGGATGCTGCTGCAGGTGTGCAAATACAATGGGTCACAGGCATCTGCTGGGAAAGCAGCAGTGCAGGGATCCCTCACCTTTATCTCCTGACCTCTTGCACCCCTGCCCTGGCCATCCAAATGCCACAGATCCGACAGCAGTGGAAATGGCCAGGATGGGGCCCCACGTGGCATGGCATAGCCATTAGCAAGGAGCAAGCAGAAGATCCCTTGAGGGATCGTTATGTCAGAGCTCAAGGGTCTCTGAAGAGCCTCTTTGTTCCCAAACTCAAAGATGTTTGGTTTTACGGGTTCTTCTGCGCCTACTGCAATGTCTTATGCCAGCACGTTGGTGTCACTTGGGCTTGCTGGACAGTTTTAGATGCCACCACTCACAGGGCGTAAGCTTCATCTCAGGTGACACAGCCATGGTTTAGATGCCATAAAACCATGGTCTAAGACGCCCCAGGAATCTCCCACCATGCTGTATTTGTTGCAATCATCCCTCACTGCTTCACTGGCCCAGGGGGTTTCCCTCTGCAGCTTTTGCCAGCTGCATCCCATATATCATTCAGTAGTTGAGAAAATAACAGCAACCCAGGGCCCTCTCTTGCTGATTCTCTACTGTTCATGTCACTTCTATGTCCGGCATGTTTTATTTTTTTGGCAAAAGAGTCAAAAATAGCTTGTGTGAAAATTATTTATTTTGTATTAATAGCTTGGAGTCAAAGCCTCAGCAGACACTTGGAATAAACAGGATCACTGAAAATACAGTTGTTTGAAATCAGAGCTTTTCTCTGACCCCGAGGTTTCTAACCAAAGCCAGAAAAATTGTATATATAGAATCCCTTAATATTTTTTCCTGTTAATCCACAGTGCAACAAACCTTGGTTGTAGCCAGAGGACTTTGACCAAAATGATTAAACCAACATTTCATTTAGGCAGTTGCACGTGCGGTTGTATAGGTGGTCGAGATGTGAAATAATCCTCCATATCTGACTAATAACCCCCTTTGCACTTCCAACCTAATTTGTATTCAAGTGCTTCCCACTTCTCCTCAGTCACTCTTTTCCTGTCATCATTTCCCCTCTCAAAGGTGTAGTTTTTCAGTAGAGATAGCTGTTGAGTGAAAATGTGTATTTTGTAAAAAAATGTGCATTTTGTAAAAAATTCTCTGGACTTCTTTCCTTGAGAAAAGAAAAAGAAAATAACAACATTGTTTTTGTTTTTCCTTCCTCTTTCTTTTGTTTTCATTCACTCCCTGTCCTGCACAGTCAGTTTTCCACACAGAAAAAAAAGGAGGAAAAAAGGGGAAATAAAACAACTGAGCTTATATTTTTATCTTTCTTCAACATGGTTTTCCTCTCTTCTCATTTTTTTCCAGTGTATAGAAATATTCTCACTAAGAATTAGAGCATCTCAGCTCATTTTGACTTTTGTGCATGTAATAGCTCATTTGTTAATGAAATTATCTCGTTACATACGGTTACCTCCATGTTATTGCTGGATTAAGACAAAAAAGGGGGGAATAGTCTACCTGGGGCTTACTGCAGCCTCCCACAGACTGTGGGAAACACCTGGATTTGAGCCCCCAAGTTCCTTTCCTGACTCTGAATAATCTGTTTAGCTCCTCTTTTCCTTTGTGAAATGGGGGGTAGCCCCAGATCCATGGCTTTTCCCATAGGATCACGTTATGTAGGGTCTTGCATGGCGGACACGAGGGACAATGTTGGAGGAGGAAGAGGCCACCACACAAGGATGCTCCCAGAGCAGCTACAACAAGGATGTCCGACCTCTCCCCATTGCAAAGCCTCCCTATTCCACCTTTGGAATGCAGATTAAAAATTGCTTGACAGAAACGAGCGTTGGCTTTGCTGGGTGCATCCTGGCTATGCGTCCCCATCAAGACATCTCCCAGGTCTCCATTTCGGGAGCTGCACATGCCGGCTCCTCCACTCGGAGGCATCCCGGAGAAGACAGGATGGCGTCCGGCCCGCTGAGCCTTCACACTGGTTACGGCTCTTGGAAGGTCCCAGCCGGCCGTTAAATCACACGTCGTTCCCGGGTGCTGCCTCGTAGCTTGCAGCACTTGGAAAATGTCAAATGTGGGAGTCCGGCAGCCCTAGGGTAGAGTAAAAAAAAAACCCTCCCAAACATATTTGGAGGGCTGCCAGCACTTTGCAAGCCCTCCGCAAACCCAGATAAGGGGCGACCTTGCAGCCGGCAGGCTGGGCCAGGAGTTTATAAATCCTCCGTTTGCTTGGGTTGAGCTTTCTCAATATTGTGACCATCCCGTCCCTCTTTGAACGTGGGCTGATGCCCCCGGGCTGGGAAAGCGGCACGCGGGAACGCGGGCTGCCAGCGCCGGTGACCTTCGCCAGCTGCTGCGGGACACGCTGTTTCCATGCTGGAATTGTCCTCCGTGCAGTGTGACGTCCGGAGCCATCGAAGAAAGGACTCGGTGTCATGCCGGGGCTGGATCTGTCACCACGGGCTCATGAGCAAACCCAGCGTCTGGGTTTGTTTGAGCTAAACGGCTCCGGAGGTTACGGATCCTGGCCCCAAATCATCTGGGTCCGACGATGGGGAAGGATGGCAACGGTGCCTCGTGAGGAGGGGGAGGACATGGCTTCGTTTTGCACTGTAACGAAATCTAAACATTTTGAAATTCTTCCCCAAATGACAAATAATGTCAAATAGTGAGATAGCACTGGGCTGGATTTGAGCTATGAGGCACCTTCTTATATTCCCAAGTTCTGAGAAAAAAAAAAAAAAGGATGGAACACAGTCAGGGAAACTTTCCTTCCCTCATTACTTTTCATTTTTTTAATTAAAAAAAAAAAAAAAGCACAACCTCAGTGAAATCATCAAGGTCTCCTGAAGCCTTCCAGTTTGGATGAAAGAGCTTCATTTATTTATTTATTTATTTATTTTTTCTTTGAAGCCGCAGGAAATGTTTCCCTCCAGGTTTTCCTGGCCAGCTCCATCCGCTAGCACGTCCCTGACACTGTGCTGTGAGGCCGGAGCTGGAAATCGTAGCCCAGACCCACAGAAGAACCAGGATCGGCCTTGGGCATCAACTTGGGGTTGGACGGAGAGCCCCAAAATCAGCTCTGGGTGACCTGGTACCTCTGTGCATGCAGCATGGAGAAACCCGTCCAAATCCCAGGGGCAGGAAGGCAGTTAATTAGCAGGGTTAATTAGCTCAAAGGCAGCACAGGGTGGGTTGATGGATGACATGGGTCATTGAGACAGAGGTGCCAATTTGGGTTTTTCTTTGTTTGCTTGTTTAGTTCAGTTTTGTTTTCTCTCTTCTCCTTCACTTTAGAGGTTTTCCAGTAATTAACTTTCGCAAGCCAGGGATATCTAGCATTTACACATTTCTGATCTGTGGATAATTTGCAAGCCCTCTCCACCTGTATCCACACTGCATTTCACGTGGCTAAATTACTTCTTGCCCATGCATCATCTAGTGAATTCAAGCTCTTTTGGGGCCTGTTTGCAGTTTGCTCACAGATCACGCTTCCTTACAGCAAACATATTTGTTTTCTCTCTTGGTCAAACAGCCCGTGTGAAAATGTCAGTCTGTGATTTAGCTGTGAACTATTTGCTCCCACTCCCTGCCAGAGACCCTCTGGGATTCCCAGTGTCACCTATACACCGCGGTGTTGCCTGAAATACCACGGTAGCTTTGGTATAATGTGGGTTTTACTGCATGAAAAATGCCCAGGTAGACCCATTTGCTCTCATATCTGTAGGAAATTTGTGTTTTCCTGGACAAATGTTTGTTCCTGCTGCCTTGACAAATTTATTGTTCCCAAATCTAACCTGGCTCATCGTTTTTAAAGGTATTTGCAAGTGCCTTTCCGAGCTGATGGGAGAGCTGGACTTCCCTTAGCTCCTCTCAGTCCTCTCAGTGTCTGAAGGGTGAATCTTAGTTGTAGATTTTTTCTTTGTTCACCTTCCAAATTTGGAGGAAAATACTTTTTTTTTTTTTTTTTTTTTTTCTTTGTGAAAACTTAGTGGAGCATCTGAAACATTCTCTTCTGTGACTTTCTTCCTGGCAGAAGAACGATCTGTAAGACAGATGGCTGCAGAATGGCCGCATTTGTCTGGGCTACTTAACGTCCCCTTTAATAGCAGTGTAAAACTGGTGAAGAATTAGCAACCAGCCTTGCACAGCCTCTTCCAAGAGGAGGAACTGAACCACTCGGTTTCTGCAGAGCCAAATATTCAAACCTGCACACCACTGTGGAGGGTGAGGATCACTGTGGCAAAGTAAAATGCTGAACCTTAAAGAATATGAAGTGCATCCTGGATAAATCTTACCAATAAGGGTGATATAATCCCACCATAAATGAATTCATCCAGTGGGAAATATATAGCTGCCAAATGGATTCATCTCACTAAAAGGACTGTTATTTTTTTATTGACTAAGTTGCTAAAATAAAGAATATGTGTGCTCTCTTTTGCATCAAGTACAGATGCAGAGGATCATGGGCTATTGAATAATTGCCATATTCTGCCTGCATCCAGACCTAAACAGTGCAATGCAGCAGTTTCACACAGGCAACTAGGAAGCTTTTTAAAGGACAGAGTGTTGCAGACTTAAAAGGCCCATGAGCTGCCAGTTTGTTTTGCAAGCAAAGGTTCCCCCCTTACTATTGCATTACATTAACTACTACATTAAGCCAGAATGGACTGTTTAGCCATCCTTAAAAGCCTACACATTACACCAACATCATTAAGAGAAAGCCTAGCCTATTATTTGCCTGTCATGCTCCTGAACGAGTACTGTTTTCTAGCTCCTTTTCAGGGAAGGCTCCTTCCAAAAGGAGAAGAAATCACACCAGAATTGTGCAATCCATGCTGCCAAGGGAGACGTGACCATAGCCAGAACAAACGCAGGGAGAAAAAGGGAGTGTGTTTGAGCGATATTCATCATAAATCCCTTTTATTTCCTACCTTTGTTTTGCAGCTGAGAGGGAGGTACAAAAAATAAAATGTTCAGGCTTAGTTCAGTAAAATCAATGAGTAGAATCCTTTTTACTGCTATCATTGCAAACAAAAGATGGTGCTAATACCTGTTGGCTCTTGCCCATGTCAGCAGCCTGCTGTCATTTACTGGGAGCTGTTCTGACACCTTTAAGCCTCCACCTCCTGTATGATGCTCCCCTAGAAGCACTCCTCACATTTTGGAGGAGGCCCTAGAGCCAAGAACAATCCTTGTGCTAAGTTTAGTCTTTGTGACCACACAGTGATAGGGTCAAAAAAAATGTTTTGAGTGCTTCCTTGCATCAAGAAGCTGTGAGATTAAAATGGGTTTGAGATTTTTACAAAGAAATTGCTTATTGTGCAAGAGAAAATATTACTGGGTCTTCAGTTGTAATTAAGCGAAGGACTTAACCTTCATATATCTCTCTGTGGGAGTGCAGCTTTTTAAGTGGTGATTTCCAAGTCCTTCAGATCCCTTGTGATTGTAGTAGAAAAGTATCTTTTTCTCTAATTTAAAGCTGAGACTAAAACACAGTCTGTTAATGGACAGAACACATTTGCGGAGGTCAGGATGACATGTCAAATGCTACAGTGGCACTTTGCTCCTAGGATGTGTGCAATAAACATTCAGCACACAGATGTGTACATATATACATGTAAACAATTTTGACTAAAAATTGGTGCAAACATGAGCAAATTCTTCTGCTTTCTGCACTGAACTATGAAATGAAAGATGAATCTGGGAAAGATTGAGGAAGATCCGGCCACAGGAGCAAAAAGTGGACTTCTGCTTACTGCACAGCATAGAAGGCCCCTTGGATGGTAAGTAGTCTCTACCCTTGATCCATTATGAAGTGTGACAGATTTTATCTGTAGTCTGATACCAGCGCAGATATTCAGTGTGGGTTACAGCAGATCCAAAAAGCCCAGACGCTTCCTGGGATCTAATTCCCAAACAATGAGCACTGCCTGTATGAGCCAGCAAGGAAAACTGAATGCAAAAATAATTAGAGATAACATAAAATGGCTTCTCTCTGAGCAGCAGGGAAGCATGCACTGTAAGTAGAGCTGCGTGACTAATTGATTTGGGGAGTTTGCTGGCAATCTCAAAGAACCAAAAAAGGCACTCCAGCACCTCAATGTCTTTCTTGTAGTGAGGGGCCCAAAACGAAACACAGTATTCGAGCTGCAGCCTCACCAGCGCCAAGGGGGACAATCCCTTCCCTGGTCCTGCTGGCTACACTGTTCCTGATACAAGCCAGGAGGCCGTTGGCCTTCTTGGCCACCTGGGCACACTGCGGGTTCGTGTTCAGACGGCTGTTGATCATCCTCCCCAGATCCTTTTCTGCTGCACAGCTTTCCAGCCCCTCTGCTCCAAGCCTGTAGCATGGATACATACATACATACATACACATACATATGCATCCATACAAAGGTGCAGCAAGATGGAGCAAGAAATGCCACTTCACCTCATAATACTGAGTGTATTTTTACATAGTTTTCACTGGGGCTATGAGATAAAATTAAACCACTGTATCTCTAGAGAGGGCTACGTGAGCAAGGGAGAAACGGGTATCACTTGCATCAAAGCCACTGTCTAACAAACACATGTCAATGTCTTGACTGGTTCGTTATAGGAGAAAGCTGTTGCACAGGTAGTTGGCAGACAACATTTGGCGCTAAGCTGCTCCCCTCCAAGTTGGGATCTTGCAGTGACACATCCCACAATGGTGACCTCAAAGCTGATGAGATGATGCCAGTTTTATTATTGCAACAGTGATTTATCCAGATGATAGGTTGAACACAAAGTTTTATGGCAAACACTCATTTTTGCTATTCAGATTTCCAATGTCTAATCCCACCAGAGCTTTATGTAAGGATGATTTACTTTCTCCCTTGGAACAAAAGATTTTGGATCAAAAATCAATAGTCTGGATGCTCTCTGGATCTGTGTGCTTTGAAGAATAGTTTTAGTTTTATCACAGCAAGACACAAATACAAGAAAGGGAACTCTACCTTGTCTCCTTAAATGTGATCTTCTGTATAGAGAGACAAAGCAACATCTGTTTTGCTTCCCAAAGCTTCACATTACATGTTTATTCCTCATTTCCAGGCTGGAAAAAGAGAATTGAAGCAACTAATGAACAAAACTGAACTGCTGCTTTCCAGCTGTTCGCATATGAAAGCTTGGTCTAGGGCTATGGATGGGCACTATCTCCAATCATATGTGAAAGCACAGCACAGAGGCATGTACCAGAGGTAGGCTGCTTTTTTAGCAACAGTATCATAAAAACTAATAGTTAGATATTAGCCTGTACATTTGTGTAGTGTTTATCTCCCAAGCAGGTTCGTCTTGTGAAAAAAACATGCCCTTGCCCTTAGAACAGATGAAAAAACTGCTGGAGAAAAAAGGCTGGTGACAAGGGATCTCGGGACATGGCATAGCTGCTATATACTTTCTTTTTTTTCCAGGGTAAAATGCCATGACACAAGCACGAGTCACATTCAACCATCAGTATTCATACATCCCAGGAACTACCAACTTGCTTTGGAGCAGAGATTTTTTACATGCAGCACAACTCCAACAGAGTGAAGGAAAACCAACCTAATGAGAAATGAAATTAACACACTGCAAGCCCTAAGTAAGTATATTCATCCTACTTATTCACCACCTTGTTGTTTGGAGCCTTTAAATAAGAAATCTGGCCTATTCAAAATTATTGCTTAATTAATCCTCAAAAGATGTATGAATAATAAAACAAAAATAACAGTGATGATTGTCAGAAGGAATAGAGATGAAATACTTTGTCTGGAGCAGACAACTGTAAACCAAATATCCCAAATCCTTCTGTTTTAGCAAATATAATAAATCTTCTGTGTTATTTTTTTTCTTTCTTTCTTTATGTGTTTTTCTTTTTTTTTTTTTTTTTTTTTATGATTGGCTGTACTGTGTAAATGTAACTGGTAGCCAGTGCTGAATTCAACTCAAGACAAATAACAATAAAGAAAACCTATAGTTTATGCTGGAATGCCTTGGATGTTTGCAGTTCCTTGTCAGTCTCCCTCCGATGGACCACAGGTTGGGCAGCGATATACTGAGAAGAAACGGCTATACAAGAGCTTTCTTAGTTCAGGAATGAAATTCCTTGTGCACTTGCAATTAAGTGCTACAGTAAAGCCAAGAGCATTAGAAAACTGGGGAAAAGTTTCCTCTGCATTGAGCTGATGGCAGGCAGGAAGGAAGGAAGGAATTATTTGGGCATTTCACCTTGGCTGTGAAAATCTTTGACTAACAAGCCAAGGAGCAGGTTGCCACTACAACACGAGCACTGTGGGGCAGAGACTGAACCCAGCACCTGTCATTACAATTGCCCAGCCCACCAGAAAGTGAGCAGTCTTTGCTCAGATGGACTTGCTCCTGAGCTTGTTGCAGACGGGCTGAATCTGTCTCCTCAAATCTTTTGTCAGGTATGATCAGGGTAACCTCCATGAGACACTGCCGCTGCTCGCAGCTGATTTTGCCCAAGCTCAAATGATTACATTTAATGATTAAAGGCTTAAATGCCACTACCACTCTGCAGAAACTCAATCCCTGACCACGCACTTGCCCTGAGTGCTCAGAAACAACACCTGGATGATAGAGTAACTGGCAATGTGATAATATACCATTTGATTCTTTCTGCAAACATGAAAGTGCAGACCCTCCTGAAGGCATGGGCTCTTCACCTGTAACTGTCACTGCAGCTCCTATTGCCTCCACATTTTTTGGAGAATGTATTCTATCCTTTCTCGGGCTGATATGCCTCCATCTCGGCCTAGAAATTTTCTTCTTGCAGTTCTCTCCAGTCAGGATCAAAATGATGCAAATGTCAACATGGCAGAACATTTCAGTTACCCTGAGAGAAGAGACAGGGAACACAAAATGAGACACTCCTGTCAACTTTTGCTTCTTAAGAATGGATCGTCTTGCAGTGAAGTGCAAAGTTTTCAGGTTCATTTTTCATAGTGCCTCGGTGCATTTCCCTTTTTAAGGAAGGGAGTCCCTGCTCTTTCTCTTAATGCATTTCTGTTTGTGCTTCCATCCCTCTGAAAGGAAAGATTTTCAGGAGTTTTCTCACATAGCTGGAGAAAAGTCGTTGTCATTAAAACCACATCTGCAAAGAGGACAACACCCCGTACCATCCTGTGCAAGCCCAGCAGGCAGGAATGAACCTCTGGGTTCTGACTGAGCAGGACTCTAGGTCAGGATTTCTGCCTCTTCTCGGTGCCACATTTTCCTACAACATGTTCAACCCCAGGGAATTTCTAACTTTTTCATAACCAAGTCCTATATGAGAAAATTGGCCATGATCTGTTTCCAAAGGGGTCAGTCCTCCCGTTCCTCCCAGCCATCTTGAGATGTGCCCTATCTCCTTCCATCCCCCAAGGCTGTTGCTGCCCCTGGGTTCCCTTGCTGCCCTTTCTGGTATAGCGGAAACCCATTTAATAGGCAGAGGAAATCTAGGGGCTAGTGGCATATGGGAAGTTTAGGAGCATTTTCCATCATTAAAAAAGTGGAATGAAATCAAAGCGAATTAGGTGTTTCTTATTACCTACCTTAAACACCACTGGAGTGTGGAATTGAACCAAATTCTGGCTAGACAGCCAGGTTTTTCAAGTACAGACCTGACACTGTTGAAGGCTACCTGAGCAACCAACATTCAGACTAGTCAATAAAAAGCATGAACCTAGTGAAAAAAGTCATGCCACCCTACTGCTGAGAATATATTTTGCAGGCCAGCCCCATCTCAATAAGAAAACATGATTTTTCTCAATAAAGAAGTGTTTTCCCTAGCCAGGCTTTGGCACCACACCACCAGCAGTACCACACGCTGTCAAGACCTCCAGTGCTGGTCCAGTCTCACACTAAACCAACTGCTACACTCAGGACTGTCCTAGTACCCCAGGAACAAAACAAGAGTACTGAACTAATTAGCAGTATGCTAGAGCTTTCATACGTCCCCTGCAGCCATCAGGATAAAAGATAAATAAGTTGTTAGCCTCTTCTGAAGACTTCCAGTCTATTTATTTATGGACTCATTTATAGGTGCCCTTCACAGAAGCATCTGACCTTTTCATAATGATTACTGAACCTCTCCCATAAAGTCAGTGAATAATGAGATGGCATTACAGTGCCCATTTTAGAGAGAAGAGAACATGGACTGAAAGCAAGTACACAAAAGGATCTTCGCCAAAGGAATGTGTGCCACAGACATATGTCAAACGAAGAGGCTATTTCTCTACTGTATTCCCCCCCCCCCAAAAGAAAATTTCCTAGAAAGCAGAATTCCTAGAAAGCATAACTCCTGGACAGCATAATTGTATGTGCCATTTGGCTTTCTAAAAAATTATACTTTCCAGGGTATTTATTTATTTATTTAACGTTTTTGGGGGATGGGGGGGGGTGGAGGTGAGCATGGCTCAATTTCCTGGAAAGTATAATTCCTAGAAAGCATAATTCCTAAAAATCATACCTGGGAAACAAAATGGCCACCCAGTTATTCTTTCTAACAATTATACTTTCAAAGAATTATGCTTTCCAGGATTTTTTTTTTTTTCTTTTTAAAGGAGGGATAGCATGGAGTCTGTGGTCTAGCAAGCATAATTCTTAGGAAAAAAAAATCTAATTCCTAGAAAGGATAATTTGGTGGCCCTTGTGCTTTCTAGGAATTTTTTTGGGGGGGAGGGACAGATTCCTAAAAAGCGTAAGTCCTAGAGAGCATCATTGCTAGAAAGGCTAATTGGCCATTTTGCTTTCTAGGAATTATCCTTTCTAGGGTTTTTTTGTTTTTGTTTTTTTTTTTTTTTTTTTTGGGGGGGGG
>JAYECN010421530.1:574-22706 GCA_035222435.1 Microcambeva ribeirae
CCCCCCCCCCCCCCCCCCCCCCCCCCCCCCCCCCCCCCCCCGCAGAGGTTATCGTCCCAAATCAACACGTCTTACAGAGAATATTCATATCAACATGTCTTATCATATGGATGTCGTATTCATAGGGATCCTAAAGCTCTCTTAAACTTGAAAATTAAGTGATAGTTACTGACAGGTAGGAACATGTGTCGCTGCTTATTGGGATTTTTATAATGTCGTGCCTTCCCGCCTGCAAAAGATGTCAGAAAAGCTCCCTTCCCCCCCACCCCCAATTCATTCTGCTTTTTTCTTACTGTCCATCATAGAAAGGGTGGCATGACTGCTTGTAACTTTCATTTGCTCTGTTCTACACATTTTGCCAAAGGGCGTGCAGGGCCAGGATGGTGCTGTGGTATTGACCCAGTAGGCATCTCACTCCAAAGGGAGCTTGCAGGCGGCTCACTCCATCTTTCTACTTTTCTTTCTTAATTACCTATCCACACTTTCTACATGACCCACATACTTGACTATGGTGTTGACCTTCAACATTTGTCAAATTATAGAAGTAATTTAAAATGAAGCTTATTCTGAGATGCTGCCGTGTACATCATGGTCCAACTACTGCAGGCTATGTTTGTGCTGTTAATATAGTACTCGTGTGTTGGAGAAAGAACTGCGGTGCACAATATCATTTTAATATTGTGATAAAGACTCTCTAGAGTAGAACAAAATTTTTGTCAGTATTCAACTCAGGAGAATGTAGGTCTGTAAACAAACCTATAGGGATTGTGCAGCCTTTTATACCTCTTAGAAGGTTGGATGAGTGGCTGGTAACAGGAGTAGGGGGGACAGGGGAGCAAGGGGAGCAGATCAGGAAGGGTGCTGAAACCGGGGACAAATGTTTTCAGTTTAATATAGTTTATTTCAATGAAGTAACACCGTTATTTGTCTTTTTCAGATTACAGCAAAAGCAGCTGTCATCTTTGTTACACTTCAGTATAATGTTACCATTCCTGCCACAGGTATGTGTCTTGCAGGAGTTTAGTCGTGTAATTTATCTGTCTTTTCTAAGTCGAGGGTCAGATGAATTACTTAAAGTGAAATCCTTGAAAACTGCTTAATACATATTCAAACAATTTCCAGTAAAAATCTATTTTAACAAAGTAAGCTTAGTGAAAACGTTCTGCTGGATTCATCATTAGAACTGAAACTCTATCTGACTACTATATAAGTTCACATTCCTTCTTATTTTGATTTTGCAAGTGGCTGTATTTACTAGTCCAAGGGGTGTGTGTGTGATAATTCAGCATAATTTTATAGTCCCATTTCAGTGCCCTTTGGAAAGCTGCCAACCTGCAATTAAGTCTTCATCTTTATAGTACATCTTTCCAGAAACAAGTTTAGGGTTTGATGTGATGGAGTGACCTAGATTATGATGCTATTTTAATTTGGCTATAGTTTGTGGTCAGCAGAATGGGTGTCTTCTGTCTGAAAGATTTCACTTTGAGAAACAAAATTATTGGTGATCAAGCTGTATCAGCACTTGACAGCTGGATTTTTTTTTTTTCTTTTAGAAGAACAATCTGCAGAAGCAATCTCTCTGTATCATTATGGCATCAAGGATTTGGCTACAATCTTCTTTTACATGCTTGTAGCAATAATCATACATGCTATTATTCAGGAGTATGTCCTGGATGTAAGTATGAATTGTTAATTTAATTATGATAATTGTCACGTTTTAATCAGATTCCATTACTATTAGAAGTAAACTTTTGCATTTAAAAATTTATCTGTTAAAGCTAAAATTGACATGTAACTGCATTAGAACTTTTAACTGTTAAATGCTAAAGCATATAAATAATACTGGACTTTCCTTTTAGAAAATCAACAGGAAAATGCACTTTTCAAAAACGAAGCATAGCAAGTTCAATGAGTCCGGGCAACTCAGCGCCTTCTACCTTTTCTCCTGCATTTGGGGCACAAGTATTCTTGTCTCTGTAAGTGTACTCTCTTGTGCTTAAGGTGTTAGAAGTTGCACTTATTTATGATGCTGACTTGTTGTTTTCAGTTTTTTTTTTTTTTAATACTAGGTTAGAGACAAGATCTAAGATTCTGTTGCATTCTCTATCGCAATCGACTGTAAAATCTGAGCTCTCACCGTCGTTTAGCATGATGTGATTTGGTTTCCTATTCAAACAAATTATTAATAAAGTAAAATCTGACCTTTATTATGGCACCTCTCTTAAGCTACTTCACAAACATTAACAAATCACATGCAGAATTTTGTAGCCTAGGGAATGGATGTGTAGGCAGGTAGCTAGAGGTTAATATGAATGAACCTTCAGATGTCCTGCTCTTATCTAGAGCGTGACCTTAGCCACTGGAGTAAATGCAAGGAGACTTTCTGCTGCCAGTGAGAAAGGGATAAAGCATCTCATGTCCCTGCACGCACAGATACTTTGTGAGGTGTATCTGATTCTCTCTAAGCTAACAACTTCCCCTCCCCACCCCTCTTCCCCACCCCGTAATAACTCAGGCTTAGTTTTCTGCTGGTCATGGAAACTAAGTTTCAAAGAAGGGAAAAAAATACATGTTTTTCTTCATAATAGTTTTTTTTCTTCTGAAAAACTTTTTTCCTCTTAGTTATACTTTAAAATTGCTGACAGTTTACCAGGGAGAATTTACAACTATAGTGATAATGTAATAACGCTCATCTCATAAGGACATTCTGTTCTTGAATGGTCATATGTTTTGTTTGGGTCTTCAAGCCAGTTCATCTGTTCTTTGATAAATGGAATAGGCTTCAGCCTGCAGCTTTCACTTCTGTGTTTGCACAGATATATATTCATTATTTATGATCAGGAAGTGGAACATTGCAGAGGATGTTGTTTTTGTTTTTTTCTTACTTTTTTGGTTTGCCTTTTCAGGAGAACTATATTTCAGATCCTACCTCTCTGTGGAGGGACTACCCGCACACTCTGATTCCGTAAGGCCTCCTCTTTAAAGGCTTGCTGGGGCTAGGGGGGTATCAGACATTTAAAACAAGGTTTATCAGGTTTATCATGTAACCTTTATCATAAGGTTATCAATCTGCATAGACTAAGTAGTCTGTGAAACTAGTCCCTGATAGGTTTTTTATTTGTATTGATGCAGATTTATTCACTATCAATTTGTAGATTACCAAGTTCGCTTTCTTTAGGCCATTATTTAAATATGGGTCTTTTACCAATTTTATTTGTCTTAATTATTTTTTAGAAATCTTACTTTCAAGGGTAGTGTTAGCTGGCAGTAAAGACCTGTATTATTCCTTCCTTCAGAGAACCTTTTTATCCTTTAGAGATGGTAGTTATGTATTCTTACTACAAAGTTTCTGAAACATTTTGAATTCATTTATAAAAAGTTTATAAATGATGATTTGATTTTTTTTTTCAATGGTTATTTATAGAAGGTTATTTAATTCTTGCTTTATTTACAGGTTTCAAATGAAGTTTTTCTACATCTCACAGTTGGCATACTGGTTTCATGCTTTTCCAGAATTGTACTTCCAGAAAACAAAAAAAGTAAGTTGAAAATGTTAACTGAAAAAACTCCAAACAATTAAACTCTAGCAGTTGAAACAGTTTGTTTCTTTTGGAATTTCAAATTAATGTGACCTTAGATTTCCTATCTTGTTCATATACTTACGCTGTCTTTGAAGCATTTTTGAGCGCTCATATTTCTGTAGGGAGAACAGTTGTGTTGTTGTTTTGTTTTGAGTTAAATTGTTATTTCTAATTGCAGTAAAATGCCTACATACCTGTAGTGTATTGAATTTCTCATTTATTATAAGAGAGTTGGGAGTTTTCCTTTGAACAACTGAATATGAGGTTTATTTCAAACTCTTTTTCCTTGTAATTCAGTCTGAATGATCTCAATTAAGTATGGTAGTGTTTCATGGGTGATATATGACTGATACAGAATACAAGCACTGAATGATTTTCCAAGTCCAAGGAATATTACTCTTCAGGATTTGCTGTAAAGACACTTTTATTCTCAGCAGAAGTTCTGGTTAGCTGTGTATTGAGGTTTTTTGTTTTTAATGCTGAGTTTTAAACAGCACATTCATGCTAAAGATACTTTCTTGATAGGATTCTTAGTGATGTTGTTAATCTTGAGTTTGCTTAAAACATTTGTAGCAAGAAGACTTCAGCCTTCCTTGACTGCCCTAAAGTGTATTTTTGCATGTTCTTTCTCAGGTTCACTTTGCATATCAAATTTCTCTTTTAAAACTCTTCTCTTGTTACTCTGTGATTCAAGTGAGTCTCTGCTGTCAGAGTTCTGCTTTATTCAAGAAAGCCTAAGTGCTATGTAGTTAGAGGGCCTTGGTACTTAAGAGCCTGTATCAGGCTCAAGAGAATAATACTGAGATGCTTTGTTGGTGTGTGGATCAGAACCAGCTTGAACGCTACTGTTTCGCAGGTATCTGGAGTCTAAAAACACAGTTTAGCTGGTGCTCCCAGATTCTACTAGTGGATATCTAGGCATCTCCTTGGAATTTTGGCCTATACCTTGCAGGAAAAGTGTTGAGAGTAAAAATAGTTCATTTATTTTAGCAATTAATAGTTAATATTTCTCCAGTCATATTTTAATCTCTTCCCACCTTGGCTGCTCTACCTTACTCCTTATTTTCAAGAAATTGTCTTCTGTTGTTTGGGTCTGTTTGTCCTTATTACTGACATAAGGAAAAAATGTTCAAATCTCAGTTTTCTGTATAGTGATACGCACCTCCACCTCCATTACCTCAGTTGTTTTTTTAGTCTGTAATAGGTGCCCGAGCAGGACAGAAAGCTATTTAAATGTTACCACAGTTAGATAGGTAAAACTCAAAATCCTTGTAATAGTAGTTAGAAAAACTGAGGATCTGAAAGGAGTCCTCTCTAATTCATCTAATAGAGCTCTTTTCTTATTTTCCTTGGACTCCTTTAGAGTAGGTCATTCTCTGTGTGTTTTCTGTGCATGTGTGTTGCTAGGTGTTTTGACAGGTTTTGGATTCAGTATTTCAGTTGACTTTGAGATAGTCTATTGTGACTTGGCACGTTATCTCACAAGGTGACCTCCTTAAACTTTATTTCATATAGCCAGGACAAATCTGAAGCCCCACATCTGAAGTTATTGGAATCTTTCCAGAAAGTAGGAGCTTCCTGAGCACTTTTGAATATGCCCTATATACTATTTCAAGACCACAATATTGTGGTTTTGTGTACTTGGGTGGTGGTTTTGGTCACAGATGGAACCGCTTGCTTTCAGAGTGCCACGTATCCACATTCTAATTCACGTTTCCTCACTGTTTAGTTTCTATGAAGTGTGGTCCAATGCAGCTGCCTAAAACCTGCCTTGAAGCGTGACCTGTAGTCTGGCATCTCTGCTGAATAACGTTGTTCTTTGTACTTGCATGTAACCATATGCCAGCGTTTTGGATGGCCGTGTATTTTAAAAAAATAAGCGTTGGCACTTGCAAATCATTAGATGTTGATTCATAGTCTTTTTTTTTTTTTTTTTTTCCTCTCTGTCAGTTTTGACAGAATTTGATGCACAACAAACTTCTAGAACTGCAGTTTTACTGAGGATACAGTAATACATACTAGTCAAGTATTGTAAAAGCTAGTACAAATTCCCAAAAGTCATGTCCAACAAAGAGTTCTGCCTTTCTAAAATCATAGAATCATCAAAATGCATCATTTTTATAGCTTAGGCATACACTGTTGTAAGGAAATACAATGAATGTTACTGGTAAATAGGCAACATCTGGTGTAGAGTTAGATTTGGCCTAAGTAATTAGCTACATTATGGTAGCTGAGCAGGCAAAAAAATTTAAGACTAGGAAATAGGAAACATTGTGTATTGTATATAATTAATTTTTTCTTCTCTAATTAGGAGGATATCTTTCGCCAGATTGTCTACATTGGACTTTATCTTTTTCATATTGCTGGAGCCTATCTTCTAAAGTAAGTCAGCTCTAAACTTTTTTTTGTCTTTGTTCTTAACCATTGTAACAAAACGTTTGAGTGTTTGTTTTACTTGCTTTGATAGTCTGACCCATCTTGGACTTGTTCTTCTGGTATTGCATTACTTCGTTGAATTTCTTTTCCACATATCCCGACTTTTCTACTTCAGTGATGAAAGATATCAGAAAGGGTAAGTAATTGTTATCTTTTCAATCTAGTAATTTTTGTTATGCCTCACAAGGCTTGTGTATTTACTAGCTAGAAGCCAAAATTAAAAGCAAGTTCATGTAGTGTTTGCTTAGAAGCCAGGGCTCCCCAAATTAATCTTAATATTTATGTCTATATAACATCTACTTTTTTAACTTTACTCAGCTATTCAAGTAATTACTAGCAGTTATAAAACCTGAAATAAAATTTTGCAATTCTTATTAATACAGTAAAAGATATTTAGAGGCATAGCTCCCAGGGTAGAGGAAGGAACAACATAGATTGTTCTTGCAGTCAATTTTGTAGAGTTGTGCTTGTGTTCTGATGTAATGAAAGGCACATTCATCTGAGTTCAGCTGAAATTTGGTTTTAGGGTGTGCTTCTGGCTTGTAGAAAAAGACTGTGAGGCAAGGGTTTTCCTGCTCTTGTATTTCCAGTATTCATGGAAGTCAAAAATGCTATAGGATGGATGCAAAATAGTGATTTTGGTTAAGTTCTTAAATCTCAAATGCTTTCTTGATTTCACACCAGAAAGAGAATAAGCATTAAACATTAGTACTGTGAATTTTTATTGCAAACTAATTTAGAGAATTTATTTAATTTGTGGTATTTTTCTTTGTAGGTTTTCACTGTGGGCAGTTCTTTTTGTTTTGGGAAGACTTCTCACCTTGATTCTTTCTGTCCTCACTTTTGGTTTTGGATTGGCAAGAGCAGAAGATCAGCAGCTGAATTTTAGTACTGGAAACTTCAATATCCTGGCTGTTAGGTACAACAAATTTGGAATGTTTTTTCTTTTTTTTTTTTTTTTAGCATAGGCTCTAAGCTTGTGTTAAACATAGAAACACTGTGTTATTAATGTTAATAATACTGAATTGTTAGGATTTTTATACAACTCATGGGGTCAGTAGATATATCTTCTGTGAAGAAGTTGTGGGGCATGATGAAAAGGATCGAAGAATTTACAGTCTACAGTTGAGGAATTTGTAATTGGTTATTCATTTTTGCCAGAAGAACCAGAATTAATTCTTAAACACTTGAGGGGAATCTCTCTAACAGAACAATCCTTTTAAGTCAAGTGAATTCTAGATGTAAGTGCAACTTCACAAAGAAACCTTAAATGTTTCAGTGCATCTGTAGCTATTATGCCCAGATCATCATCGATGCTGGCAGATGATTCTTACCTCTTCCTGTGCCTTCATTACAGCTCCTGTTGCTCTCATGTGATACAGAATGTTCATCCAGCCACTTGGTGTTGTTATGAATTAAATCCAGAAAACGAAGCTGTTAAAAACATTCCCAATGTCAGCATTATTCTCTAGAATTAATACTTAGAACAGCTCTACTTTCCTTTGCCCTGTTTCCAGCTGTAACCATCTGGTACCTTGAGAGTAGCTTTGAGAAGGTGAAAGCCAGAAACAAATCTTGTGCTTCTCAGCTTTGTTGGAAGTGCAAAGTATTTGCTTGCACTGCATCTCTGTCTTTGTTCTGGTATGCTATGCTCAACTGCTGTGTGTGAGGTAGCTCTTGTATCTCTGAAAAACAAGAAAATGGATGTCACTGGTGAGAGGAAAAATAAATCAGTTTTTCTTAACTTCACAAATTTATGTCATCTTGAAGGAATTACTTTAATGTGTTTGAGGCACATGAGATTAAGGAGCAATTTTAAACATATGAAAAGCCATGTGAGGCAAGGTGGCTCTCTTCTTTCCTGTTCCTAGACAGCTAAATAAACTTGCTAACAAACTTTAACTGTTTTGTTTCTAGAATCAGTGTGCTGGCATCCATCTGTATGGCTCAAGCATTTATGATGTGGAAGTTCATCAATTTCCAGCTTCGGAGATGGAGAGAACATTCTTCTTCTCAGCCTCAGTCAGTGAAAAAGAAGTTTGTAACAGCTAAAGGAAAGACGTCCAGAAGAGAAAGAGGTTTGTATTTATATATATTCACAGGTATCCTGTTGCCTTGACTTCTCAAAAAGAACTTAAGCTCGAGTTAAGGAATTTGTTAAAAATACTTTTAAAAAAGAATTGTGTTTCAGTCTCTAGATGACTAAATTACATAAACTTTTTTTTAAACAAGAAGAATTTACAAAAATATTTACTTTTTTTTTTTAATTCTTTCCTAATTTATTGAGCATATTACTGTTTTCAGGGTTGGGTTAATATGACAAGATACTTACTATGTCTACTATTATTACTTGAGCAAAATACATATTTGAATTGTCCATTCCCTTTCTATTAGTTGGAATTCCGTAACCTGTTATGTCAATTGTTATTACTATGAATTTCAAGTATGTTTCTTAAGTGCCACTAGGCTCTGGGATTGAAGCAAATAAGAAAGCTAACTTACATTGGAGTGTTTCCACTAAAAACAGTTCTGATGCTTCTTCAAACTGGATTTAATAACTGCTCACTACTGTCAATCCCCACAAAAGCTTTTCGGAGATGAATTACTGACTCCAGATTTGGCCTTTGGATAATGTTAAACCTATTTTATTCAAGGCATGTAAGATGAGTAGAATACTTTTTCCTCTAAGAAAAACAACGTGCTCCATTTAAAAAAAAAAAAAAAAAAATCCTTAAATATTTCTATTCTGCAAACACTTAAACTTCCATGTAGTTGCTGCTGGATTGAATACTTTCCATATTTTGAAACTGAGTGTTTTCTTTTCTTGAGTCATTTCAAAACTTGTTACACATGATCTTGTGCTACCAATTATTTGTCACCAACCAACTGTTGCTGGTATACTGATACTGAGCGTGTAAAGAAAGCAAAGCTAAGGTTTTCACTGAGAGCAAGTTGCAATCATAGGTAATTGTTTTATTTTCAGATTTTTCTCTTTCTTAGAGTCATGTGCTTTCATATCTATGTCTAGATTCCTTTTTAACTCTTTTTAACTAACCACAATGGGGATATTTTTTCTCCTTCACCCAAAACTAACATGTAAGGGGAAAGTTTTAGTGTTCTTTTAGTTAAGAACACTAAAAAATTCAGTTGGACTTTTGTTTTTAATCAGATGAAGTTAATAAACTAAGTGATTTATTTTATCAGAGCTTCGTATTATGTTTTTAATACTTTTTTTGTGGAACTAAATCTTTAAGTGTTCTTAAAACGAAAACTTAAGTTGCATAAAGATCAGTGACTCAGAAGTGTAGTATTAATTCACAAAATAATTGAGATAGGTCTGCCTTAAAGACTCTCTGGAGGAGGGTCTTGCACCTAGTATTTTAAGTACAAGGAAAACGCTTTTAAAATCCCGAAGATAAGTGTCATCTCAGATTTTTCTGCTGTGCAGATGGAGTCCGACATTGTTTGGAATACCTACATATCATGCAAACCAGGGTTTCTGAAAGAGTAAAGCCTACAATTCAACTGTGTTTAAAACAGTCCTTATCTTTTGTGGCTGTATGGATTTTGGATACCAGAACCCAGTAAAACATGGTACTTACTGTGTTGAAGACAAGAAATGACATGGTGGGAAAAATCCTCACGATGCAGTAGCTTTGATACCTGAACACATGCTGGTTCTTGCTTTTTATTTTGTTTTGGTTTTGCTTACTTGGACTTAACTGAAATTTTACTGCCTTAAACTGTTCTTCATCGACAGTAAGCTTCTAAAATTGAGAACAGCCCAAACTTTCTGAGAAGAATCCAAAGACCACCAACACAGACTTGCATAGGTGGTGTGGCATTTGCAACCAAATCAATTTGGATAGTGTCCCCATGTTCTTATGGGAATAATGGGGCATATTTGCTACTTATATTACTTCTTTTGTTGCCTGTTTGCATGAATAATAGCATTTATGCTTAGTGGTAGGGAAAGGATGATGAGCAGGTGTTTCATGGATTAGCCATTCTATACTGGCAATCTGCAGTGCATTTTGAAAACATCGTCCTATCAATTTAAACACTCTTGCAACAGGTTGTAACTGTTGCTTGAAGTAAGAATGAAAACGTAAGCAGGAAGCATTAGAGCTGGCTCTGGGTATCTAGCGTTCAGATCTGGGGTGCCTTGACTCATAGCTCTGTTGCTTTGTTTTTCTATAGGCTGTGTGCATTGTAACCCCGGAGATTGCGGGGGGGGGGGGGGGTGTTTTGTGTGTCTTTTTGTTGTCGTTTTAAAGCAGACTTTTGCTATCAAATCATCTCTGTGTTGCTTGTACAGATTAGAGCTGTTTAGACCTTTAAGTTGCTCTGAAAGTGGGTATAGAGATGGAGCTGATAATCTAAGTCCTATTTTACTTCTGTCCACCTATCTATGTAATACTTGCCCCAGAACATAAAGTGAAAGACATGCATATGTAAAAGTGTATGTGTGTATTACAAAAACCTGTGAAACTGTATGAAAAGTTTGCAAAGGTAAGGGAAGGATTGAAATATTAGCAAGAATTGAAGCAAGAAATCTGTGGTCAAAACAATAAAGAACTATTCTTGGGAGTTACGTGTATACTGTGTGGCTCGAAAATTTCAAATGACTCTATCTGTAGGTTGAATATCTTTTAAGAGAATTTCTGTCTAAAATATTACTGCTGACCATGGTTTTAAATCTAGCTCTGGCTATGAAGAGTTTCCTATCATGTGAAGTGTCCTGTTATGTCAGTTTAGTTATTTTAGTAATCTTTAAATCTTGCACTCCTTAAAAGCTTTGTTATATTATTGCATTATAAAAGTAATGATGGAATTGAACAAATATGTATCAGAGAAGAAGTTAATAAAGTAAGATTGTTTGCTTAGGACCTAATTAGAAGTAATGAAATACAAAGCGTATCATTCTATTTGAAAAATGCATTTTCTTTTTTTCTTTTTTTCCTAGAAAATGGAATAAATGGAACAGTGACCTCAAATGGAGCAGACTCGCCTCGCAGCAGGAAGGAAAAGTCCTCGTAAAACTGGGTTTTATTAAGTTAATTGACTAATGTCCCCAAAGAATCTGCTTTTTACATGGAAGGCCCTTTAGCACTAGAGATGTTACAGATTAAAGAAAATATAATTCATGTTTTTTGATTATTGCTATTGTTCGTGAAACTTTTTTTAAAAGCCATTTTGACTAAGAAGGGTTTATCTGTCTTCAATACTTGGGGAGGGGGGTACAACACTTTTTAAATAACACTGACACTTTTTTAGACATTTATTGTGATGAAATAACTTCACTTAATGAGGATCACTGATGCAATGTATTATTTCCTTCCAGCTTTGGTAGTCTTGGTGGATATACTGTTCTACCAACATCACTTTTTCCAAGAAGTATTGCAAAATCGAAGTAAAACTTGTATAGATATCATAGCTTTTCAGTATATTACCTTGATTCAAATTTACAGTTCAAATTGGATTTCTAAGGCCACACCAAAAAAAAATCTATTTTGTAGTTACTAACTACAACCTCTGTTCCAAGACTTGTCCCGTATTATTAAAACAGAACTGAACTGATGGGAATTGTTGCGGAGTCTTATTGCCTGTGTTGGTTAGAAATCTCTTACAAGGAATAAAAACCTTTCGGAGATATAGCTTTAGCACTTGAAAATTAGAAGGGAGAGTGTATGTCATAGAGTTGATTTGAGTAGCACTATTAACTCCTGTCTGTACTTTTACACTGTACATATCTCAGAGTTAGTGCGCATTGGACCTTTCTTGAAAACTTGTTTGTCTGATTTTAGAGGGTGGAGGTTCTTGCTGTGTGTTGTGTTTGTTTAGGAGGCATGTAATGCTTCCGTGAAGAGGGAATTTGTTAGATAAATGGATCAAGTTATGACAAACATTCCTTTATTCTAACTACTTTGCTTTGTTTCACCTCTGTTAGGAAATAGTTTTGATTTCTTCTATATATATTTTTATGAAAGAAATATTTAAAAGCTACAACTTCTTAAAATTGATTTATTGTGCCCTTTGCTACAACTGGAGAAATCTTAATTTAAGGTTTTGTCCATATCTGTCTTTCATAGTTGTATTAAATGTGAAGCTTTGTCCATTTAATTTTCCCGTTTATTATGCAGTTAATGTTTTCATGTGTGCCCCTTTGTAATGGCTGTAATTCATCCCATTTCGCTTAGGAATGAGTTGAAAATTGAATTCAGTCTTCAGAAGAGGTTGCTAAATCAGCCTCTGAAGTTAACATATATATTGGTCTGCTTATAGAGCGAGTGGGAGTTATAGCATCAAGGTGATAAAATAATTATAAACTGTAAGTAAAGTTGAGTTGATGCCCAACAAAATAATAAATCTGCCTTCTGTATCCCTTACAGTTTGCTTCCTATGCAGAATAAACATTTCTAGTACAAAATTTTGACGACACACAACTATCCATTTTTCAGTCACTTGAGTGATTTACGGTTAGTGCGGCATCCTTCATTACAAGCTTCAGCTAATTCAAGTCACAGTTCTTGGGTGATTGCTTCGCAGCCCCTGACGGGATTCCAGGCTTGGATTGTTGGATTTATGGGCTCCGTTTAAGTGGTGTAACTGAATCTCTCAGATCGGCCCACGAAACTGGAAAACTGGAAGCTCGCCCATTCTGAGGGAGTTGTTTGCATTAAATACTTGCTGCACAAAACCACGTTTCCTGCCTGCTCCTTCGAACAGGGACCTTCACTGAGTCTGTGCCTTGCCTTCAAGTTTCACCTTCTGCCAGAAGGGGCAGATTTTTACAGTTTTCTAGCCTACTGCTTTGATGCTAAAGCAGTTTGTCTGCAGTTTCTGCGTGTCTTGGTGCTGTCCAAATCTTCAAGGCCAGGGGAGCAAATTGTGAAAGGAGCTTTTAAGGCACTTGAGCTCTGTGAGACTTCCTGGAGTCTGAGGGTTATGATGGTTGTTTCCCTGAGGCAACTGTTTCTCATAAACCTCACTCACTCTTTGGCTCTGTAGTCTTGAAATGTAAATTTCAGGCTCCCTTCCAAAAACTCCGAAGGAGAATATTTCTGCCTGTCAATGTTGACATTGCTCTTTGTCTCCTTTTGCCCTTGTGGACATTTTTGACCTTTGGATTTTTCAAAAAGCAGTTTTGTTTTCATGATGGCTTAATATTCATCCTTGCCTTACAGGAGTTGCTTCTGTCTAACTTGTATTAGACAAGGTTTTCAGTTGTCTTAGAAGTTGAAAAGAGCATTGAAGGCCAGTGTCATTTCCTGTATAATAACTAAATATATATTTGTAGTTTGGGGTGAATTATTCCTAATTCCTTCAAAAAGAATGATTTTTTTTGTATCTTTCTCTGTGGGGCAGACCACCCCCTTCCCCACCCTGGAATTGACAAGTTTGAGATTCGTATTTCAGGTTTGCTCTTACCTGTTTTTACATTAGATCGTTCTTTATTTGCCTCTAACTTTTTGAGCTGCTTTAAATTCTGATTTAAATTGCTTTAATCTTTTTTTTTTAAATTCTAATTTCATACCTTACTCCATTGTGGCTCTTTGTTTGTTATCTAGAATCCAGTAAACTGGAAGAAAGCTAGTTGTCTAATCATGTTTCCAGAATTCCGGAATGAGAAATACTAGAAATGGAAATGACTAAAGAGCTCACCACATTTCTATGCCTAATAAAAATAATTCATCCTTTAGCTGCAGTAATTTATCCTGGTCGATTGCCAGGCTCACGAAGAGAAGGTTTTTTCCCCGTGTACTTAGCTTTGAATTGAGTGGTTCATTCAGACCGTGGTTGGGGTTTTCACTTTGTTTTCTTAAAGCCCTGCTGTCCTGTCTGAACTCTTCCAAGACATGTTACACTTTTGTGTAACCCCGTGTCCAAGTTCAGGATTATACGGGCATCTCTTGCCGAGAAGACTCAGACTATTGCTGGCAGTGTTATAATAAGCTTATAATAAGTTATGTTGGGATATTGCATTTAGAAAATTAGTGGTTCCTCAAAAGCATATTGATATTTTTCCTGAACACTACTTGTATTTGAAAATTGTGTTTGTGGAATTACCCAGAATGCTGAAAAGCAGTGTAATACTCTAAGATGCAACTAATTAGACTTCCATAAAGAGCGCTAAAGGCTCTCCCATCCTTTTGCATTCTGGATTCTTGTTTGGTTTTGTTTGTTTGAATATCTAGGTGATTGCACCTGAAATGGTTTGGGGAGGCACGAAGTTTGAAGGGGGGCCAGGGAGGGGGTTAATTTCATAGCCATTTAATATATGTAGCTGCCAAACTGGGTTCTGCCCTTCCCTTGTAGCACTAGTGTTTTGAGCTGCGTGGCAGGCTAGATGAGGGAGCCGGCAGGGCTGAAAGCTGGCGTTGGTTGGGTTTCTGGATTAAGCTGCCCGATATTACTGCCTGGAAGTGCACAAATACATTTAAATCAGAAGAAAAGATGGGAAGAAAATACACGTGAGGGTGTAAGGCAGCTGCCTCTTCCAGCTGAAAGCTCCACCAGCCGCACTGCGCGAGGGGCCAGGGTTACCGGCCTGCCTGGTAACCCTGACGTGCCCAGTTAGGCACTCGTGGGTTTGGGGCAGGGGCTGGGGGGGAAATAACGTGCTGTGCTGTTCTGAGGTGGGTTTGTGTCTGTTGCCGTTCATGGGTTCCCAACAAATGGGAAACTTGTGCTTCTTCTTTTGTAGGGTATGAGTGCCCTACAAAACGTAGGCTTTGGGGAAAAAAAATATAGGATCTTTTGAAGAATTCTCTTTGTTTTAAAAGACTGACATCAGTCTTCATCTCAGTGAGTGATAGGGATGTGGTTTCCTTTGAAGTTACCATAACTTCAAAGATGAGCGTCCTGTTCTTACCTGAATTTCTCACGTTGCTGGTAGTGGATCGCCTTTAAATCACTAGTTTCTTCTGGGTGAATTTTTTTTTTTTTTTTTCCTGTAGGTTGTTGTATAGGGTCTGTATGAGGAATATCACCTCCTCTCAGCGCCATCTTCCTCTCCCACCCTGAGCTAGTCAGTTTTGTACCTAACAAGCCTATTTCTGTGCACGTGAAGGAATTTGGAGTGCTTTCCAGAACCAAAACAGAAGCAGTGCGTGCCTGAATACTTCTGGATCAGGCGTGCAAGAAGGAGTAAGACCATCAAAGGGTGTCATCAGGACCCGCGTGAGGAGAAGCGAAACTGAAGAGTCGCTTCGCTGCGCGTTTGTCCGAGTTTGGAGGGCCCCGTTTGCACCCCCTTCCCAGAGCGAGCGCCTTCCTGTGCGTGGAACCGCCGTGAACATCCACGGCTCTCAGTTCCCCTCGTGCGAGCGGTGGGAGAGGAGCTCCGGGCTCAGCCCCGCGAGGCCTCTCTCTGCCTCGTGGAGAGCCCTTTTCATGTTGGCAGGACAAAGACGACAACTCCAATTTCAGCTCTAAAAAATAAAACATGCTGCCTAGTTTTGAATCTAAGACACGTGCTCTTGAGCTTTCTCTTTATGCCCTGTCAGTTACTTTTATTTTGGGCTTCGGCAAGTGCTTTATTCAGCTCGAGGATGGCAAATCTGTGATAAGTGCACCAAAAGTGACATTTGCTTTTCCTTTAATGTATGTGTGGAAGATCTTGCAAAATCAATGTGTCTAAGGCATAGGCTGTAGTTTTTCAGCATTCTCTGAGTGTGTGGTGTTTTTTTTTTTTTTTTTTTTTTTTTACCTACCTGCTCATTTATTGTCACTAATGTTGAAGGTCAGGCAGCACAATGCAGCTGTCACTACTTCACCTCAAACATGAGGATGTGATGGTACACTGGTACCCTGAAGCAAAACAGGTATTAGTAAATCCTGGCTATTTAGCAGAAGTTGATATTCCTGAGTGGTTTTGTTAGTTTCAAAGTTTTCCAGGTTGCAGTTCACTATTTGCCTTTCTCATTGAGGAAAGTGGGCACTTGGGATCCCTGAATTTTAAACCGTCCTTCTGTTGTATACAACTTAACAAAGGTATGGATAGATTATGGGCAAGAGCTTGATCTCTGTCTGTGTTGTCTTATGTCAGCTATAAGGCAAAACGTTGAAGAATAGATCTTGCATTGTAATCAACAGATGAAAATTCAGCCCATGGTGATGGGAGTGCTGTAATGGGATAGGAATTTCCTATTTTGAGCTCCCGGCTAGGAGCCAAGCCAGAACTACCTTGTGTTCTCACACAGGTGATTCCTCCTCTCTGTTTCCTGCTTCTTAGGTTCACCGTTACCTTTGTTTTGTTCACTTAGACTGTATGCTCTTTGTGGTGAGGGTTGTCTTGTGTGTGTGTATGTGTACATATACCCAGGCCAGTGAGGCCTGGAGCCCCAGTCTGTGGAAGCTGTAAGAAGCAGTTGCCTTGTTAGCATTTTCCTGGATATCATAATAAAGAGTAGCTAATTAAAAATGTGCTTGGATAGTATGTTACAAAAATAGAGGCATGGAAATCCTGTCTGGCCTTGCTTACGGTCAACAGCAGCCTCAGTTACCAGGGAGATTCGGGTCAAGGACAAATCCTATGTACTGGCTGTTGGAGGATATTCACTTGAGCCAGTGAGCGCTCAGGGAAACCAAGAACAGAGAGCTGTAACTCAGACAAAATGTACCAGGAATCCATGAGCGAGTTCTTGCCTCCTGGCAACTTGAGAAACTGCCTCCATCTTCCATGGCTTGGAAGGGGAGCTTCTCTAACGTGTGTGCAGGCCTTTGCATCCTTTGGGGAGCGCTTCCAGGATGGAGCGCAGAACCACGATCCTGCGGAGAGGAGGCCAGGAGCTCCCCTGGGTGACCGTTGGTGCTGTTTGGGACCTTGTTGAATTTGCTTCAGGTTTGTCTGCGCTTCAGCTATGCAGCTTGTGAAGAGCCCTTGTAGACTTCAGCTTCAGTGGTATGGAAGAGTAAAATTTTATTTGGTCCAAACAGCAACCTATAGATGGATCTAGACAAGGTTCTAGGAAACTGGGTATCAGTTGTTGTCACCTGAGTTAGGAAAAGTTCAACTGCTTTCTAGAGTCTGTTCCCTTAATGTTGCCTTCTGCTTGGTTTGATTATTCTGAAGAAGACTTGATGACAGCTCATCCAAGGATCTCTGTTGATAAATACATACTCGGTCCACATAAAGATGAATCAGTTTTGCTTTTGTATAGCTATTTACTTAAGTATACTTAAATTCAGCAATCATAAATCCTCAAATTAATTGAAAAAATGTTTAAAGATTAGGCTTTCATGAAGAATCTCATTTTCAGATTGACTGTTAAGACACAAGTGTAGCTTAAAAAGAAGTGTTACCAAATCAATTAAAAATACATAGTTTTATGAACTAGGGCTGCTTCACCAATGGATATAGTTGTCAAGCGACTACCTAGTTGCTTGAGTAGGCAGTGAGGGCAGTAGTAGTAGGCAGTGGGGACAGGCAGGTGTCGTAGCATGGCTGGTGTTGTGGAAGGTTATGACCAGTCCGGTCCTGCCCTTCCCGTGTTTGTTCTTCTGAGTCATCCAACTTTGCTGCCACTTCCAGGAGGATCTAGCAAACATGGATTGGATGTAGAGCCCGTATGGCTCTGCAGTCGATCAGTCAAATTATGAGATGAGTTTGGGATGCTGGGAGAAAACATCCACTAGAGGCCACCACAAACTTTCTCTCAGCTGTGTCTAAATATGTCTGGTAGTCAGGGAAGGGGGGAAAAGGCTCACAGTTTTGCTGTATTTTCAGCAAAAACTTTGCTTTTTATGTGCTTGTAAGTAGTAGCTTTGCTATGTAGTAGTAGCTATATCTAGCTTTGGTAGATATTATTGATCTAATATACCATGCATGGCTGTGTAGTTTTGAAAACTGCTAGTGCCCAGTAGTGAGAATGTGCTCTGCCCTGCGGGTCCAGGAAACACATTCTTATCTCACCAAAAATTATTTCATCACTTACTTTGGAGAGAGAGAACAGGAGATTCAATATTAAAACTTGCTTTTGACCCCAAATTGCAACATCTTAGGTCAAGAGCAATGTTAAGCATGCAAAAAAAAGTCTTAGAAGAGACCTACTGGTTGTGCCTGGGTTTGCAGTCACATATCCCATGTGGTGGCATATGCTGATTTTTTTTCTTAATGCTTGTGAAAAATAGTACAGAAACCCTGCTCTGCACCAATTATTTGATGCTTTGAAAAATATTGCTAGAACATGTTATGATTTCCTGTAGGAACTGTATGAGACCATTGTCTGAAGTGGTTAAAATAATTTTATGGAAAAAAAATGTATTGCAGTTTGTAGTTTTGGTGTTCAGTGATAAGTCTCTAATGATAGATCATGATGCTTTAGGATGTGCCCCTTTCTGCATACCAGAAACAATTTGGGGGTGATATTGGGGAACAGTGTGCAGTGCATTCATTGTTTTGGGGGTCTTTTGATAATCTTGCTCCAGTCTGCTCAGAAAAAATATTCACTGCGCTGGCTCTAACTTGTTCTGGGCCCTGCTAGGATGGATTTTGCTAGTGGGAAATTCAGGGCAAGTTAGTTCTGAAAGAATAGTAAGAAATGTGGCTGTCCTTCAGGAATGTCTTGGGAGTTTAGTGGAGTCTGGGCAGAGCTTCCCAGAACACCTAGATTTGGGAAGCCCTGGTGAGAAATGGCAGACTATGGGAATCATGTTATTAGCTGTGAACTTGGTTTGGTTGGAAATTCAACACGTTGTCCATGGCAGGTTGAGAGTCTGGCTGCCCATTCACCCGTCTCGCTCTTGTTCATCTGGGAGGACCTTTGAGAAGGACGCTCTGCCGAGACTTCAGTCGGCTCGTGTGGTTCCAGAGCCCCGCGAACGCCGTAGGAAATGGGTGGCAGGATGTGCAGCGCTTAGCTGAGAAGAGATGCCCTTGAGATGCTCCGTGCGCCTATGGGGCGCTCTGTCGCCTTGGCTCTGGAGGGGGATGGCTGCCTGCAGGAATGCAGCAGGGGCCGGGAACCGGGATGGCGCCTGAGGCAGCCGCTTCTCCGCAGCGCGAGGGCCTTCCCCTGCCTCCCCGCTCCCACGGCTGCCCCGCTTCAAGGGCCTGACCGACCTGACACGGAAACCGTGTGGTGTATAGCGATGACAGTGCGCCGCGCGGCAGCATGCGGGATATTGGCACCGTCTAGCTGGATCGTTGCTAGAGGCTGCCCCACCCTGGGGAGAGTGAGGTAGATCCTTCTCATTCTTGGCACTGGTATTTACATTTAGTTCAGAGAATTGACAGGCATCGTAAACCGTCTGTGCTGTCAAGAAATCTCTTGGCAGCTTTCTGGAGGGAAGTTTTTAGCAAGTGAAAGAAATGTGGCAAAAATGGTGCCGTATGGCACTGTGACCCTCTTTGCTTTGGATTTCTCCTTCTCTTCTTCCCCCTCTGTGCCCAGGAGTCTGCAGTCATGACCATGAGCTGCTGTGGAGACCCAGAGAGGCCCCGGCGCTTCCTCTTGCCCTGGGGCCCAGCAGACTGTCTGTCTGCAGGAGCACAAGGCTCCTCTGCAAAGGACACTTGCTCTAGACGAGATCAGGAGACCACGAGCCCCGGTGTCCTTCTCTGCGGCCCTTTAGGGAAGGAGCATGAGATGGAGAGCACTGTAATCCTGCTTCATCCACCCAGTTTCTGGCAGTCATCAGTTTAGGGACTTACAAAGCATCCGGTTGCATCACAACTTTTACTTTTTCATAGCCACCAAATGGATGTGTTCTACATCCCTCCTGAACCCATTTAAATACCTGGCATTTGCAGCAATCAATAAGTTACACAATTGCACTCTGCCTTCTTTGGAAAAAGTATTTCCTTTGGCTTGTTTTCTTTTAAACCTGATGATTTCCGTGTGTGAGTCTCAAGTTGTGAGTCTCAAGTAGGAAATGATCATTCCCTCATCCCATTCATGTTGCATATGATTTTATAGGCCTTTCTGTTTCAAGCCTGAGGCTTCCAGTCTGTTTAGTGTTTTCTTGCAGAGAAACTGTTCTGCGTATCTGATCGTCTTTGTTATCTTTTAAGTACCCTTTCTAGTTCTTCCAGATGCTTCATCTTTGGGTTTATGTGTGAAGTTTATTGGGAGTAGCTCCTAGCAAGCTGATTCTAGATAGGATTTTTGATCTTTAACTGCATTTTTTTCTGTTGTATGCTTTACCTTTTCTCTGTTGTTTTTGTTGTGCGTGTTTTTGTGTTTGTTCAGTTGCATAATGCAGTTCCTAGAAAAAGGAGACACCGAGATACACATTTTAGGACATTGGTCAGTCATACAGCAGGGCCTCACGAGGAAATTAAACAGTAACTTGGGAAGGTGGAAGGGAAAGGTTCGTTCCCGAACGCCTCCTGGTCCTCCCTGCTTGTGCTCACTGGAGGCCTTGTGGTTCTGCTTGTAGCTGAGCCTCCGTGCAGAGGTGGTTCTCTGCTGTGTTACTGGTGCTATTAAAGCACTTCTCAAATGATCTGGGAAAATGCTTTTGAACGGCAGCATTTATATGCAAATGTATGACTGCAGATTGCGTTCCTCGCTTCCCTCTAAGCATAGTCGGAGCTGAATTTCATCCCGCTTAAGGGCAGTGGTAATCAAATCAAAGGCCTGTCGTACCTGTACCTTGTTATGTTCCGCGCTCGGATTAAGCCTCCCAGTCACAAGGTTTTATGTATATGTACATCTAGAGCCTGAACCTAATTCCACAGAATACAGACTCTTTAAACAAGACATGGCACTCAGAGATCATAATCCGAAATGCAGAGCGTGTCCTTGAAAAACTTCGGAACAGATACTTGAGTTATGAAAGTAAGGAAGAAGTTGTAAATCGGTCATAACATCTCCGTTCTGCAGTATCTCAAAAGCAAACACAGAACGAGAAGTTTCAAAACCTCTGGGATTCCTGGTTCTTGAGAAAAGACAGCGCAGCAAAGTAGCCCTTTTTGGCAAGAGCGGTGCTAGCAGCCTTAGCTGGAGGAAGCAGCTTGAATTTTTCTCCGGAGATCAGCCACTTCTCAAAGGGTCATTGATCACAAGATGTAATTTTAGAAACAGAAATCTTCAAGATAGTTCAAGATTGGAAGACAGCAATTTTGCATTTTATGAAATTGCTGTGGACAGTGGTGAGTAGCTAGTAAAATAAGAAAAGCACAAAATACACCCATCTCCTGGAGCCCTCAGACCCCTGTGATTTGATCATCCCAGCATCAGCCTGCTAATAATTTCAAGGTTGGATTTAGCTGCACAGTGTGGTTAAGAATTGAACTTGAAAATCCTATTGGTGAGGTTCTGTTTCTGAATCTACCCCAGCCTCGGGAAGCCTTGGGCCAGTCATTTTTCCAGGTGTTTCTCCGTGTAAACAGTGGCTCGTGTTTAGCTCATGTAGGTACTAGGACACTGACTTAATCATTTATATATGCCTTTCTTCTAAGGCTCTCAGTGGCCCACAGATATGTTTTATCTGTCGTTTTAAAGAACGACGGCAGCGCGCTGGCTTCTGCGTGGCAGGTAATTCAGCTCCGTGAGGAGGGCTAGTTCCTTGTCAAGAATCATCCATGACTTAAAAAGCAGATTTGTCTCTCTTTTTTCCACCCAAGACAAATCCTACCTTGTGAAAACAAGATACCATGCTGTAGGGCTTTGGGTTTTTTCCATACTTCCAACTTACTGAGCCACTTGACCTGGGTATCCAAATGACACGGATGAAATAACATGTATTTGTTAGAAGAGCATCTAGACAGCGCTAGGATTCATAACTAAGCAAAAACATGTTACAGGTTGGTCCGTGTATTGGCAACAGAGGGCCTGGAGGAGAAAGGCCGTCTTCGCCCCCTCTCAGGAGGGCTGTGGCTGGCGGCTCCGCGCGGAGCAAGGCAGGAGCTCCCACCGGCCGCGCTGCCCGTGCCCGTCGCTGCCCGCGCCGAGGCGCCTCTGGAGTCAGGAGCGCCGCTGGCACGACACGTCCGCGCGTTCTGGGAAGCGAGCGGAGAGGAGGAGCCGAGGAAGGGCCGCGGGCTGGGGCGCCTGGCGCCCGAGGCGGCCGTGGCGCCGCCTCCTCGGGGAGCCGGCGGGCGCCGGGGAGGGAGCTGCTGCCCGCCCAGGTGCGGCGGGGCGGGCCCGTATGGCGGCCGGCGCCGC
>JAYECN010421635.1:0-22705 GCA_035222435.1 Microcambeva ribeirae
AAAGGAAAGGAAAGGAAAGGAAAGGAAAGGAAAGCCAACGAAAGGAAAGGAAAGGAAAGGAAAGGAAAGGAAAGGAAAGGAAAGGAAAGGTAAGGTGTTGGTCAAATGCACAAAAAAGCTATTTTACAATCTTTTTCTGCTCAGAACATTTTTTTTTTCCGGAAGAAACTCTTACTTTGTGCATAGGTATGTGAGTTCCAAAAGATACTTTTTATGAAAAATGTGACCATATGCAAACATATGCAAAAATACATCAAAAAAGCAAAGTTTCAGAGAATAAGTCATCTTTGCTTATATGAACGAAACATTATAGAAATGCTTTATAGACTAGTTAAACAGCAAGTACAATATTTTGTAATGCTACAGAGGTCAGAACAGCTAAAGTGAGATTCCGAAAAAATACTTTTTAAATATCTAATAAAAATTAATTTTCAAAAAAAAAAAAAAAAAAAGAAGAAAGAAAGAAAGAAAGAAAGAAAAAAGAAGTGCTTGAGTTTGCCTGAATACCAAACTGTGGTTCAAAATTTTGCACATATGCAGAGCTGTTCTTTCAAGGGTTAGAAGTTTAGTTCCTGCCCACATTCCTTAGGATATGAAACTGAATCAGACTGATGTGGGAAACGGTCCTTGCCCTCAGGTCCTGATCTGCCAGTTCTGAGGCACACGGACAGTGTTAAACCCCTTGAAACTGGTTTATTTGTAGGAGAAGATGGGTAGGAAGATAACTATATTCAGATCTGGATCTTCTACTCTTCCTAGGTTGAGTTGGATTTGTGATTCCCTTCTCAATATTCTAGAAAGGGCTCTTCTTTCTAAAGATTACAGATTAGACATACTAGGTAGGACTTACCATAAATGTAAATGTCACTCTTCATTTATGCCTTTGTCCTATATTTTCTGCTGTGATGTTGCGCAGAATTTAATGCTGCACACATAGGGCTGGAAGGACCTGGTGGTGAGCATTACTTTGCTAAGACATTGCTAATACATTAAAGCACTACTTTGCTAAGTTACTATGACTCTAATTTCGCAGGGGAAACCTTGTCCCTATTTCCAATTTCATTTCTGTTTTCAGCCTTTATTTTCATCCACGTAGAACAGAGCAATATAAATGAGTACTTAATCCCTGAAAATATTGGTGCTAATCTGTTAAATGCTCTCCTGAACCAGTTGAATCATTTTAAAAACAGATACCAAATTTCAGAGAAGTGAGGAAGGAAGAACACCATGCTGCGCTTGAAAAGTTGTTGCAGAACACTGTAAAAGTCATAGCCCTGTAGTCTATAAGTTTTAAGTTTTTAATCCTAAAATCTGCATTTTTTTTTTTCTTCAGCTATGTCCAGCTTTACCTAAGTGGCACTGCAAGGCAAATTGAGATACCCCATATGGCACGCCCCAATATTGCAGCCTCGTTTTTAAAACTGATGAAGCTTTTTGTTTGTTTGTTTTTGTATTCTCATCGTAGCTAGTAACATTTCTATATGCTCAGAGTGTTGGAATGATAAAACATGATTCTTTTGTGCAGAACAATAAATCATGTGTGCATGAAATATCTACTATACTAAAGGATTCTGATTGGGTACCAACTTGTTAACCTGTACCAAACAAGCAGGCACATTTGAGTTTATCTGTACGAGCTTGTCCTGAATTTCAAAATTTTAAATTGTTATTCATAACAAATGTGAGATAAAGAGCTATCTCCAAAGATTCAGACACTTCTGCTAAGTGAATAATGATGGTCTGAAAACCTTCAGATTGAGGAATATTTTCAGCTTTGGTCTTTAGTTTCTGTAAAAGTTCATTGCACAGTATTTTAGTAAAACAGTAAATAGAGATATTGTTATTTCTTCTAGTAACTACTGAATCAACCTTTTGATTCATTTGAAAATTTTGATTCTTTTGAAAATACATTGTGAATCTTGAGTGAAGACAGTTCCCCTAAATTCTGTTACTAGTGTCTGAAATTTGAATAGGAACACTATTTCCTATATAACTCTGTGGTAGTACTGGCTAAAAACCTGCTCAACTGCTGCAGCATGTATTTGTGCATTCCATTTGCTACACCTATAGATCTAACTCTGTCCAGGCTTTGTCTAAGGAATATGAACATCTAAGTGAGGAGTAGACCTAACTTTATTCAGGGTTTGCCTAAGGAATATACACATCTAAGTGAGGAGTTTACATTTCTAAATTCTAGTGGAAATAAGACCAGTCAGTATTAATAACAAGCCTTTTGTTCTGAAGATACATTTTATGATGTATATTTATGGTCTGTATTACAATGCCAAATGATTCTTGGGCTTGAGGATTTTTAGTCTTTAATAAACTACAGGATAAGTAGTAATGCCATCAAAATTATTAGTCTCTTTATGAAATTCCTTTCCAAAATTTCAGCTTGAGTCCTGAAGAGCAGATTCTTCATAGGTCCTATGTTTTTTATTGCTTCAAATACCTTCTCATAATATTAGCTACCCAACAATAGCCTCAAGAAAGGCAAATTATTGGAAAAGAATGCAGAATTCTGGTCTTTACTGAACAAAGATCAAGAAGCCTCAAGAGCCCTACATGTCTGCAGCAGCTCCCTTCATACACTGAACTGAAATGACTTTTTACACTGAAATATCTTCCAGGGTTCCTCAGTTCTGAAGTAAGAATTTCCCTTAATTTAAATTTGGAAATTGCATATTAAAAGAGAATATATCTGTGTAATTTTGCTTAATCCTCTATAAGAAAAAAGTTCTCTGTTTGTTTCATAAACAGGACATAGACACTAAAGTGAGACCTGTTTTAAGGAAAAAATAGTTGTTTGCTAAGTTCTTAATAGGGAAAAACTCTGCCATGGGACACATGGAAATTCAGTGAAATTCAGGGGGAATGGGTTTATTTGACAGCAAGATATGTCCACGGTATTTTAGAGTCCTCTTGTAGGGCTTTATGCATGTGTGTGCATTATAAATAGAGGTCTGTGCTACTGTAATGGATTTAATCACTTCACGAGCAACCCTGAATGACCTTCATTACTCTATACAAGTCCATTGGCTAGGTCATATTTCCTGGTCCATTTACCCTTACTAAGTCTTTTATCAAAAGCGACTGCCTAGCCATTTGTTGAAAAGAAATCAATAAAAATAAAATGAGTGTGTTAAGTGCTGCATTTGCAATATGATTTCTCTACCAGGAGAAAAAAAATTGACAAAAAACTTCCTTAAAGGGAAGTAGCTGCTTTTAGAGAAGCATTAACATCTTTTTTTTCCTTTTTTTTTCTCTTTTTTTTCTTTTTTTTTTTAATCTGTAGTTATTTAACTTACAGAAATTCAATATGGTCATGCCAGTATGGTTCTGGAAGGCTAAGTAGTAACAAATAGAACTTATAATATGCTTGATCTCTGAAATTAAAGTTCAGCAGAGAATACAAGATTCCTAGAAGTTAGAAATTCATTATGAGTCTAGGAAACTTCAAAGCAAAGAAAATTAGAGATGCATTAGTGACTGGAGCCTTAATCCAGAAAAATCCTTAAGCATTCCCAAAATATTATGGCTATGAAGTGAGACCTTTAATGTTAAAAATGAGCATATACTTCAGTGTTTTTTCTTGCTCATGGAGAATAGTTAACCCAAAAGTCGATGTGATATGAACTAATGGAAATTACGTTATTGTTGTTCTGCAGGAGCTCTCAGTCCTTAATTATTTTGAAATAGTTCATAAGAAAACATTTTTCATATACAGCAGTATCAAGACAAAACTGATCTTTCTTTGATTGTCATGGATGTATTGTGGATGTTCGTTTATTTTTTTAACAATAATTTTATCAGTTACCATGACTGTGTCTAGTCAGATTTTGAGAATCTTCATGGATGGAGCCTCCACATTTTTTTCTGGACAAATTGTTCCAGTGTTTATAGTGAGAATGTGTTATCTTGTTAACTTATGGAATGCCTCATCACAGAGCATTTTGGGTGGTGAATGTTTTCATGTTTCAAAAGTAAATGAACATATATATAGAGGAAAAGTCCATAAGGAATTTGCAAATACAAAGACAAGATTTCTCATTTAGGAAATGGCAAAAAGAAAAATGCTAGAAATAATTTTAGACTAGATAAATCTGGTCAGAATTAGTATAGCCACTCTTAACATTAAGTTTTTTACCTGAGTTGGTTAGTTACTGCATGAAGCTAAGCATATGTACATATCAGCATATGTACTTAGGATGAGAACAAATTAAGGCTACTCTAATTATAACACTCCATAATTTTGAGTATCTGAGTTTCCAGTCTTAATAATTTATATTTAAAATATTATTTTGTGTTTAGGTCTTTTTTAGTGTTTTTATTATTATTTTTATAATATGTCAAAATACAAAGTGTTGTAGAAATAGAAAGAAGAGAATGTATGTATTAGTCTTCTGAAATTTTCAATAAAGGTAATTTGTAAAAGAGTATTTATCTGAAGTGGAAAGTCAAGGTCAAACAGTTAAACAAGATCTGCAGATATGAGATTAACAAATACATTTCCTACTACCAGGCATGTACTCAAGTACATTTGCATTTTGAAAGGTGCAATGACATTGATTGGAAAAAGGGTTTTGGTTACTTTCTTATTTACAGTTAGTATTCTATGACTTCATGTTATATATAAAGTTTAATATATTTTAAATATCATAACTGTATCTCTGTGATATTCCACTGTAATATTTCATTCTATCTGATGACAGAAACATATTTAAGTTTAAAATATACTTTATTCATGTTAAAGTTATTATTCTTTACTCATGTTAAAGTATTCATGTTAAAGTTTTGCCCAACTATTATATATGCCATTCACTGTAATGACAAATCTAATGAACATGCTTAGTAACGATTTTTATTTGAGTAAAACCTTGTTTTACCTGAGTCTCTTCAATGTTTTAAGAATTAAGACATAAATTAGTTTTGTAACATGGCAATTTTATAATCAATAAAGAATTTCTCAGGCACTAATTCCAACTGATAGTTGATGCGTGTCAATAAATTAGCAAGCAACATTCAGAATTAAAAAATGTTGAGACAGTGAAACTACAAACCAATAGAAGTTCATTCATTCTGTTCCTGTCTTTATTGCTAACAACATCAATGCCATAATGCTGTCTCCTAAGACATGACATTCTATTTGTAACCAAATCATGTAAACGAGAAGATATATACGCAATATATCTTATTAATGTGCATGCTACGTCTGTTTCTGCAAGGGAACATTTGCAAATTGTGTAACTAGCCATATCTGACTAATCTTCCACACTCATAATTGTCTGGTAATAAAAAAGGATGAACTTTTAAAAACTTTTTGATTATCTCATTTTATACTCGTGTGTTGTTTTATGATCCTTCCTCATACATTTTCAAGAGCAGTATGTGATAGAAATCTTGCTTAAAAATATAAAGAGCTGTCCTGATAAAGGATCATATTTCTTAATGTCTAAAGAAGAATAAATGCAGTCTCTGATGGTATGTGGAGATAAAAGATTTTCAAAAGAGTGTGATAGCTATTATCAGCTATCTAAGATGATCAAGTGGAACACCTGGGAAATTCTGATCATGCAAAAGCATACTCCTCCCTAAAATATGCAGGCAACAGTTTCATGATGGTAGTGATTATGTATCCATGCAACAAAATCTTTTGTAGTATGAAGGACATACCTGCTCTACGAAATGTGCAAAGAAAGTTACTGGAAGCAACCGTTTGACCGTTGCAGAAGCATTCACAAAACACTACACCTTGCAAGAATTGAGATCCCGAGGGCCAAAAAGGTCACTTCTGTGAACTCTAAATCAAATCTGTCAAGGACAAACAGAAACTGACAGCACAGCCAAGCTCAAGAGACCATGATATTTGGTCAAAATGACTAGTTTTCTGAATGATAAATATACTGTATCTTCTACTATCTGTGTAGAAGTACATGCACATTCATTATTAGAGTCAAATATTCAAAGAAGCTGACATCTGCCCAGGAAATGCTCAGCCATGGTGTATATTTTTTTTTCATCTCTTCTTGCTGTTTCATTTGCCCAACTCAGTTCTGCTTTTGATTTACATGATGAAATCACTGAGTTTCCAAAAGACGTTCAGATACTGTAAGATCACCACAAATAGGTTAAGACGCTGAAAGAAAACAAATGTCTCATTCTAACCTTTCTAACCTACTTAATAGCCTTTCTAACTTACTATCCTGAATTACTTTGTCATCACATATAATTTGCCATTTTGTTTTTGCCTTAATTATTTTCAGGGGATCTTCTAGCAACTGTTTAACAATTACTCTGAAATAAAGAAAACTCTTCCCAAATTAGACCTAGACCTAGACCCCAAAATAGACCTAGTCTTCCAAAATTCTTCTGTGAAACTCTGCTACCCTGTAAAAAATTCTGCTTAGCCAAACACTGTGGAAATATACATGTTAAACCCAGGGCACATAGCAACTATGATTATACCTCAGTCAGTCCTTTGAACATTTTTTGAGCACCTGATTTCCACTGTCATGCTTGTTTAAGCACTCTCCTTATTCAAGTGCATACAACTCATTGAAAATTCAATTCACTCATTTCCATACATACCATACCTATCTCTGGAAAAGTCATATAAAATTAATACTGCATTAGCCCTTTTTAAGGCCTGAGCATTCCATCATGATGTATTTTAAAACTGTCATGGTCCACCTCCTATTTTGAACAGAGCTTGTGATAAGTATTGGTGGTTACCTGCACATTTGGAATGAGCTTCCCACAATTTTTTTGTGGTGCCTTCTGCTAAATTTAGAGAGAAGTTGTGCTTTTCTAATAATCCTCCAAAACAGCGGATGGTGATTTATTTCAGGACCATCCTTCACATAGAATAATTTTATGCTAAAATAGCTTCATGTAAATGAATCTCCAACACAGAAAATGCTGAATGCTGGGAACACCCAGTGGATTCTTTCAACATTTTTTTTTTTTTCTTTATAATGAAACTAGAAAACTTGTGATGAGTAAATGATACTTTTCTTAAATAATATGGAACTAGAGTGACAATTTAATCATGACCCACACATAAGAGGAAATAATGATTTTTTTTTTTTTTTTCTCAGAAAAGGAACATTTTCTCTGTAAGATGCAATATTAAATTACACATGTTAGCCTGCCACCAGTCTATTCATTATGGATCTATGGAATTATCTATTTCATTTTATTTTCTGTAGCATCAAAATATAGTAAAAAACTTTCCATAGAAACAAGTAGTCTGGCAAAAATAATGAAAAATAGAACAAACAAAAAACAAATAAAGAACCAGAAAAGCAATCTTACTGAAATGGTCCTGTGCTGTGGGACTTGCTCTTACCATTGATTTCATATAATCTACATGGTTCATTAAATGTATGTAAATATTTACTTGCAGATGTAACTATTACCTTTAACTCTCAGCTTAATCTAATATTACAAATGAATTCTACTGACAGGTGTAAACTTTACATTTTATATGATCTTGGATAGATTGTACTACCCAAACATGTTTAGCTGACACTAGTGCCGTAGTACAGTCCAATAAACCTTAACGGGCGGCTGGCAATGATTCTAGCCTGATAAAATAGCCCAGATTACAAATCTGAATATAGTACATCAGTTATGATTTTAGTTGCCTTTCTTTCCTTTGCCTGGAATTGAGGCATTTAGGAATGTAGATCAGTGGAGGACTGGGAAATGCTTTGCTTTTACATTAGGTAAAAGTAAAAAATAAAAGATTAAGACAAGAAAAAGAACATATATTTCTTTGTCACATAGGTGTACTATAGTAGGTCATTCCTAACTTAGGAATAATTTTCTTTAGTTCAGGGTAAATGCTAGTCAGTTTTTAGAAGATCCACTTAAAGTATTTTAAATAAAAGAATTTATATACAAAAATGTGAGAAGTCAACAGTCAAGGGACTTCCTGAATTTTTCTTTCAATGACTTTGTTCCATAGAGTGGGTCTAGAAAATGTTAGTAAGATTTTGAATGAGGTTAGTGAAATGAAATTTTCCCTTAATTTGGGTGATATTACCACTGGAATAGGAGAATCCCTGTGCTGCATTAAACTGATGTGGAGGAATAACTAAAATACCAATGAGAATACAGTCAGGAGGCTATCAAGGCTATCCTTCCATACCAATTATTTCAGCTTCTTGGATACTATTAATGCTAATACAAAGGAGTCTTCAAGATTTTTCTGTGGCAAAGGATCATGCCAGTATATAACATATCAGACAAGAAATATTTAAAATGTAAATCTAAAATCAGTTGGAAAAACATTTTTGCTTTACTTTTGGACACCTACTCCTCTTCTGATACTACTCCTTAAAAGGAACTTAGTAGGTTGGATTAGCTATAGTAAATCAAAATGGGCAAATATTAACAAGATATTGATTATTTGCTGTAATGCATGCAATGTTTGAAAGATGAAAGAATAATCTCATATTCAAAAGAATATGAACATGCCACTGGTTTACGCTGTACTGTATGACCGAAGAAGGAAAATTCTGTAGCTGACCTTGTAATTTCCTTTCCAAAGTCCTTGACATCTTCCTTTCAGTTTAGACAATTTTCCCCCTTTAGAATTCTTGGAGTTCATGAAATTTAAATAAGACAAGACTAGCGGAAGTACATACTTGGACCTGTTAGATAAATGTTGCTTTGTTCCTTAAATTTTAAGAGAGATTGATTTGCATTTGAAAGAGTTCCATGGACTGACATGACATTAATGAGCTGAAAGGTTTTTTTTTTTTTTTTTCCAAGAATAGGGCACAAGGATACTGTTTGTAACATGTTTTACTTGAATACAATATGAAAATACGCAATACTACCAGCAAACCAAACTAACAAATCTAAAATAACCAAAATCTACCTTTAGAGAATAACAATCAATCTAAATATTCACAAATGAAAACAGCTATGTTGGGATTTACTGTTCTCTGTGTATTGTTCAGTTCTGATGCTCTGTTAGTTAAGAATAACATTTCACTTCAGTAGCAACGTTGCACTTGTGTTATAAGATCACAGGGCCTGATCTTGAAATATGATCCTTTTGGGAAAGAAGGAAAGAAACAGAAAAAGAAAAGAGGATCTTTTTTCTCCAGTAAGCCTGACTGAAAGCTGCAATTCAACATGGGTGCAAAGGCACTTCTAAACAGACAGGAAGACTTTGTGTCACGAGCTGATAAAAATCCAAACAAAATGAAGAAATTGAAAGTATTTACTTGGATAAGAGGAACTATAGTATCATACACTCATAAGCTATTTCAGTCATAAGGAAACAAATTGGACCTATTCTGGTCTTCTTATGCATAAAGAACAGAAGAGGTTTTTTTTTTATTAATTCCCAGAGTGCCAACATTGTTGCAAATTTTCTGCTTGTTACATAGTAATACTTCACACAAAGTATAAAATCATATTAGTGATTTTTGCTGAATTTCATACTTCAATACTTCTATAAGATATATTTACATATACATTTAAATACCAATACTCACATACTTAAATATATATACATACTTACATATTTATTTATTTATTTATATGTGCATGGAATATGTTAAAATGTTATTTAACCTCTCTCCCTATGGATTCCTCTACCTATATGTCCTGGATTTCCTTTCTTCATATACTAATTTCGTTTATACAAAAATATAGTGATTGTGTCTGAGAATAGTTTATTCTAAGACTACAGTAAAAAGATAGCTTAAGGGAGAATAGGAAAACAGGGAGGTGCAGGCTGTTAAATGCATAAGAAAATCTGTATGAACTTTAAGCTGCTGAAGCCAGTGAAAGATTCAGAACCTCGGTATCTATGTGGACCATGCCTAATGTCCCACTATTTCATTTTTTATCATTGTCTCTGTTTGCAACACATTTCAATTTACCATCATCTGTATCATTAATGTGATATTTAGACTCCCTTTTAAATTATTAATGAAGATGTCAGATAAAGAAGGTGCCTGAAACCTGCTAAAATGTTATGCCCCTACACATCTTTCTCTATCTGATAAGTTGTCATTCATCATTAACTACTGTTTATGGCTATTGAGCTACTTTTCATGCTATCATATGGTTCATATCCAAGGAAATTTGATTTTTCAGTGTAATACTTTATGAGACACTCCACCAAATGTTCTGCTGAGATGTGGATTTATTATGTTTGCAGAACTACACTGCCTACAGTTACCAATTACATTATTTCACTCAAAAAAAAGCAATCATGTTTTACCTATAAAAAAATCAATTTTTATAAGCTTGCACTGGTTATTTTTCATGGTTTCATTATTCCTGTTTACTTTAGCAATGAAGGTGCACAGTAGTAAGAATCCTAAAATTATTTTTTTCCTTTAATTCTCTTTTAAATGGATTAACAGGGTTTTTATATATATATATATATATATGTCATTTTCCTTTGGTCTAAGTAAAGATGCTCATCCATTAAAAAATGGATGCATTTTAGTTTAATTTAGTTTAAAATGATGCGATTTCATTCACATATAGGAAATCAGAGACCCATGCTAGCGGTCCTCTAATACTGAAAGTCAGAACATATATTAAGATGCCCTTAGTATAAAATCTATAGTTTACTTTAGAATGCAGTCACACTTCCATATAGTTATAATTGTAATGACACTATAATTAAATATATGACCATGTGATCTGTCATCTATTTCTTTAACCTTCTGCATTTTCTGTCATCTCCCTCTTGAATGGCCTTTTGAGGCAATCATTATTTTTCATATTTATTATTCAAAAATCAACACCAGCTGCTTTTAGAGTAGCTAAAATCAGTTTGAAGGTCATAGTACTGTTAACAGTGAATGGTGTTAATTTAGCATTTAGGCTTGTGTTATTTTTTCAAACAATAATAGAACATGTTGCTTTGTTTTTATTTAATACAATGAATTTGTGAAACTCACAAGAGGAAATGCTGTGCATTATACAAAACAGAAAGAGAAGGACACAATTTTATTTTCTTATTGCAAAACTGGTACCTCTATTTGTCAGTTCAAAAGTGATATAAGCATGGAGCTCAAATTTCTCTACTCAGCTGTAGCCTAAATGCATAAATTAAGTCAGCTTAAATTCCCTCTCTAACCGATGGAAACAAAGAAAAGGGAACCCTCTAGAAGGCACTTTTATCTCATGTGAGGTCTGAACATCTTCTGCAGTGTGCCTATCTCTCGCCATTGACAAGGAAGGGAGTCTAAGCTGACTAGGCAGCACTATTAGTTTGTGCAGTCAGATAGGAGAAGTTAGGGAGAAGGCTAAATTCGTAGACAGAGGTGAGACTAGGCAGATCCTTACACCCATGTCCAGTCGCTAGCAGGCTGAGCACCTATTCCCAGTAGGTGCATACCCCAATACATATTCAACGCATGTATATGAATATACGCTTTCAACCACACAGACAACAGACACACACAACGCTCATACAAATACAATTTCATCCTGTTTCATTATTGGCTGACCAAGAAGGTCCATTAGTGGGATATATATATATGCATACAATGTGGACTCTAACAGCAGCTGTCCAGTGGACACTCAGACCACCCTGTAGGTGGACTTGATTGCCCTAATATCCTCAGCTGTTGACAGGTGGTGATGGGTTTATAGTTGGACTTGATGATCTTGAAGGTCTTTTCAACTATAATGATTCTATGATTCTATGATCTGGACATATGAGGCCTGAGGCACACAGCCTCACTCCAACTGCTGATATAGACACCCTCACTCAAACACACATAGGAAACACATATGGGTCTTAGCCAACCCTAGATCCCACAGTTTCTCTCGCAGTTGGCCAGGACTCCATTGGTCACTCTGGTAGCCAACTACCCCATGGTTTCACCCCAAGAGACTCATGCATGCACATACATACACGTTCCCAGCTCACTTCACTTACTTACTCGCCAGCTAGTCCTGTTTGATGTTTGCTAGTGGTTGCACACTGCTTTAAATACCCTCATGCAGCCTAGTTACTGGAACCACAGACACACAGATCCTTGCCTTGGGGTGTGAATCCAGTCATTGGATTATAGACCTCCACGTACACAGGATAAACTGAGAATTTTTTCTATTTACTTTTTTGTAACTTTCTTTTTTTTAATAGGTCTCATATCTTCTGAGGACCTTTTCAGTACTTGGTTGTTTCCTGACTGAGAGATGCTGACAATCAGGACAAGGTAGCGTAGATAGGGGCATGCATAACGTCCAATGTGCCAAAGCCCTGAGAAGCTTTTCAGACCAGTGCTTCATTTCTTTCTTTGGCCTTTTCCCTCCTTTCCCCTGCATCAGTGAAAAATAATCTTTCCTTTGGCACATTTGGTGGCAAGGAATTTAATAGCTGAAAAGAAAAGCAGAGTGTGGGTACTGTTGTGTTCAAAAGTACTTTTAAAATGAGTGTGCCGTAGCTGAACCTCACAGCTTATTGGGTTTGGATATCTTGTTTAGGGGGCTACTGTGGATAAAAAAAGCAACACAGAGAGCAGGGAAGTGGCAATAACAGCAGTTTCCCTTCTCATTTCCAGTCGTGGGGAGGCACTTATGATAATTACCAGCAAAGTGGAAAACCCAGCTGGAATTCTGAGCAATTTCTTTTTTCTGTACTTTATCTTTATTAAATTGTTGTATTTTAGTAGGTTTTTTGCTGGCATTAGAGAGAGCAAAATGGACAGAAGTGAAAATTGTCACAGCGGGATGCATAAAGTTACGTTCCTTAATCTTCATCCTGGCACCCAAGTAAAAGCAGAACAATTTTCAAAGGAGCTGAGAATCCTTAAGCTCTGTTGGCTGCCATAAGTTTAGTAGTTCAGAAACACCTCAGAAAGTTAGACTATCAGTATTACTTGGGTTTAAAATGCGATATGGAATATCAGCTTTCAATACCTAGCTTTATACAGTTAGTGTAGCTTTTTCTTAATCTTTTTTGCTATTGAAATGGTAATGAAATGTCTTCTACCACCACAGCGACAACAAAAGACCTCAAGCAGAGTATAAACTGCAGGTACCTAGTGGATATAATTAGTTTATTATAATTACAACTGAGGCAAAGGTAAGTGTATATGAACTAATGTAAATACTTACACAAACAACAGAACAAAGGTCAGCAGCAAAAAGGAGTGAACAATTAATGTTTTAAAAGACTTACTTTGTCCTGCTAATAGTGTATATTTTACTATTAGAACTAGTCTTTGCAATTATGATTGACATCTACTTAACTGGCTCTTTGTTTTTTGGTGTTTACACCATTCAGGTGTCTAAATAAGTTTATAATATGCCTAAGTTAGTCATCATTTAAAGAAGCTAGTCAGATTTACCTTTTCTCCTATAATATCTGCTTTGGGGTAATCACACAGCTACAACCAGCTTTTCAAAGGTTTTGAGATGCCATTGACGCTGGAAGAACAAAGCTTCGTATATCTTGGGGAGTCTAACACTCAATAAGAGATTTGCCTGACTACTTTGTGGATTCACATAAAGTATTTAGTTTTATCTCTGAAAAGATTTTATAGCTATTTCACTACAGTAAAAATATTTCCAGTGGTCTGTGGCCTGGAATTGTTATGTTTTTATTTAATCTTTGAGGTTCACAGGTACAACAGGATATCACAATGCTGAAAGGTCACTTAACTAAAATTGCATATGTAGCAACAGATGATGAAGAGGATATATGAACTATCTGCCAGATTGGCTGGTAGCTTAAGACTCTGCTACAAAATGAAGTTCAAGGACTCCATTCAGTTGGCTATCTTGCCAAGTGCAGAATCCTACAGGTATTTTTGTTACGACACTGTGGTTAGACTGAATGCCCATCCAGTTTGGTAACAGTAACGTCTGAAATCTCTGTGTTTTGCTGCAGTTTAGAAAAACTGAAATAATCAGGAGGAGATAATATTTATTCATTGGTAATACATTAGAATCATCAAACTTGATTGGGAGGGGTAGGGCACATATATAGAGTCTTGCAGCATTTCGTTTTTTTTGGTTTAACACTGTTTTAAATGTCCACGCATTCATGTTTCATAATGTCTCGTTTCTTCTTTAATGATCTAAAGTCAACTCTGAGATCTTCAGAGACTTTCCAGTCTCTACCTTAAATTTGTGCAATGTTTAATCAAGATAGAAACAAATTTCCAAGGAAGTGGAAGTGCATTGAATGAGATGAATTCAGACCTCTGAGTACAAACTGAATAGATCTACAAGTTTACCCTTTGTTAGGGTGAAAAAGTGAGTAATGTACTTGCAATGCAGCTTAGACTTTCATTATACTTGTTATTTCTAATTATTGCCTCATAGTATATTTTCACTTAATATAGCTTTTTTTTTCCCACTATACAGTAAAACTCTTGAAAACAAATCCAATAGCAATATTAAAATAAATTAAAATAAAATAAATTATCCTGATTATTAACTGCAATAAAATCAAACAACATGAAGAGCCTTGTGGGTACTAAACTTGCTGCAGAGCATGACAGCTTGAGCTCATCTTATATTCAGTGAAGTCTGCACAAATGTTACTAAATATCCCAGAAGCATTAAGCTGCTAGTTTTTCCCAAAACTCACATTTTTACATCTCTTGTAATTCCAAACAATAGAGACAAGAGGGAATCATTATCTGAAGGAATCAAACATATTTAGCTGCAATAGAATGTGGAGAAGTGAGGGCAGGTTGTTAGGTTAAACTAGAATCCATTCAAACATTGTGCTTGAATTTTATAGCAAATTTCATCTTGTGAGAATCATTTTCTTCACTGTTAAAACTGCAGTGCTCTGCAGCTGTTTCACTTTTTTTTTCATCTTTTCTCCTTTTTATTCTTTCCAATTCTGAATTTAAAGTACTTATCTTGTTATGGTCCTTCTTACTCTCCCACAATATAAATCAATAGAAAAATATGTATTACAAAATTCATCCTGAAAATAAAATACCACCAGATTCTCCTACCCTATGTTAAGCCACTTTTCTGACAGTTTTCAGAATACTGCTACACATTCTCAGTGTTTACTAGTCAGGTTTGTCAAAGAAGTACCAAATAAGGCCCCTGTCTTTTATGCATGTTGTTAGGGTAAGATGAAGAAGCTGTTTATCTTTTAATGAATTTACATGCAAAGACTCCTTTTAAATTGGTGGAAAAAAATGGTTAACATTTTCTAAGAATGTACCTGATTTTCAATCTTCTTTACTAACTGTAAAATAGAAGATCCATCTTCAGGTAGTTCTTTCAAGAATAGTTGCTAAATATGATTGAATTACATACAATTTCATAATGAAGTAAACAAGGTATGATTTCTTTCTCCTAGTCCTATAGATAATTACAAATTTAAAATATGCAAATAAAATAATATCTGTAGATGTATATCAGAATCTCTTTTTCTTTTATCTTTCAGGTAGGCAAGCTAAATGGTTGCCTTCCCATCAATCTGCCATTTCTACATGTAACCCTTATAGATATGCGGATATTATGACTTTACAAAAGCCATGACTTCACAGTTAGGAAACAGAATGACATGTAATGAGACTTTTTGAATTGGATGAAATTGCTTTTATGAAAAAAAAAAAAAAAAAGAAAAAAGGTTCAGTATATTTTTCCCTGTCCCTTTCCACAATGTTAAGTGAAAAATGTAAAAGAAGTACAATAAGAAATAAGAATTTTCAACTCTTCTATTTCAGGTTATTCAAGTAGTAGAATAACTTCCAGAATGAATGCTTAGACTTTTAATGACATCTTGAGCACATCATTCCTCTATTACTGAGTCATGCCAGAAGGACAAAATTAACCTGCAGCTATTTTTCATGGCTCAGGAATGTAGAACATTCCAAGGTGAGATTTGTTTTTTGGAACAAGTCTATTCTTTTTATGCAAGTGTAATTTAAACATCCCATGGAAAAAAATGTGTTGTGTAATCACAATGAATACATTATCAGAGGTGATATGTTGCTAGTCTTCAAAATTAGCCTTAATATTGTTTGTTATAAAATTCAAAACTTTGGTCCTGAATGTTTGAGAATTTTGACCCTTGCCTTCAATGTGGTCAGCATTTCTATCCATGGTTAAGGGTGGATATACAGAAATGGTGGCTCAAGAAAGATCTCATTTTTTTCTAAAAACATGATTTAAAGAAAGGGCCTTGTGCTCAAAAGTTTGAGAGATTCATGTCCCAATGAATTTAGGCAGTAGACTGCGATGCCAGTGTTAGTGGACTTAGCATAAGCTCCTTATGTTGCTTGGAGAGAAATATTAGCCTTTTAAGAAGATCTTAGTGGGCAAAATCCTCTTTGAAACCCATCAATTTCTCCTCACAGAATAAACAACTAGCCTGGAATGGTCATACTCTAGTCATAAGCACTTTACTCAAGTGCCTAAATTTATGAGCAGGTAAATCTGGTCCTGATCTGTGTGCACAGTAACAGAAATTCACCAGTCCTGCCAAGCTGTCTCCCTTCCTCCCTTTATTTTTGTTCTCTTGGTTTCATTCATACCACTCAAGAGCAAAATGAGACTTCCCCACTGCCAACCTCATAGCCCTTGCTAGGACCCAGAGTTACAGCATAGATGCAATCCAAGCTGGAACACTTGACCATCCATTATTCTGTTGATCAGACCAGCAAAATCGAGATATTTTGAATGAAACCAAAGTCTCATCCACATAAAGCACAACAGATGGATATGACAGTTCTCTGGTCAGATAAGCATATTATTTTCAAAGAATAGATAAAATGAAAGACTTCATGTTTTAAAACAAGCCTTGAAACAAGAGAAAATGGTATTTCATCTGATTAAAAAAATATATGATATACAAATTAACTCCATCTAACTCTCATAGAAGCTGAAGAGAGCAATTGAGGTCCTTAATATTGTCATGAGGTTTGAGGAGACAGGAAAACGTATAAATAGACAACAAAAATGCTTGACTTAAATGACTTACATTTCTTTAATTATTTCAGCTCATCCTGACACAGACACCTTGTGACTGTTCAGCTGTGTTCTTGGTTGACTACAATGCAAGGTGATGTGCATATTGCATGTAATCAGTAGCTTTTGGATGTCTTTCTCTTCAAATGAATCCACCTACAGCAATAAGAAGCAGCCTAGGAGATCCTTGGAAAATTTTTAGATCCCAGTTTAAGTGGGAGTTATTCATAAGCTCCAAAATTTTGGTGCTGCATGTTGCTGTTGCTTTTCTACTATTTTTTGTTTGTTTGTTTGTTTGTTTGTTTGTTTTTAACAATCAGAGGGAGAAGTGTAAGAACATGCATACAAGTTTTGATCAGCTTGAACTATAATCTTCTCAAGGTTACAGTTGCCAGTGCAATCTGTTGCAAAATCTTTCTGCATAAATGTATGAATATGTGTTTTACCTACATTTGTCTCATTTTGCTTACAGTTCCACTTTTTCTTTTTTCAATCCTGAAGTCTCTGAATTCATAATTCAAAAGGTCAAGTTGCATATGGTGGATGATTATTTACTAAATTTTCAAAAATATGTTCTATATGTGACAGATATTATTGAAAAAATGAGACCAGTTTTTTGAAGAAATGATTTTGCTTATCCTGGTCAATCATGACTGCAGAAGCTCTGGTTGCATTGCCTGCAAGTTTTAATTATTGATGGGATTGAGTGAGTTAACGGATTCTCTTCTTTCAAAATCTCCGTAAGAAGGAAAAAGGATAAATAATATTAAGATTGTTTACAGCATCTGAATAGAAAAGCACAATGAAATTCAAAGATGAGGCAGATGCTTCATTTAGCCCAAGCTATAAATAGAGTGAGAGAGGAACTAATGGGTGAATCAAAACAGTATATAAGACATATCTCCCATGCTTTGTCAGTCTGAATTTAGAAGCCATTTGTATTACTTTAGGGTATTTCTTTAGTTGGTAGCAAATTAAATGTTTTTGTTTCTTTGGTTGTTTTTTGTTTGTTTGTTTGTTTGTTTTTTGTGTGTGAAGGATTTAGACTACATTTCTCTTTCTTGGAAGGCATAAAAAGATTTGTCATCTACCAAAATTCTTGATAGTAGAGTAACATTAATTCAAGTTTTCTTGATCCTTAAAGAAAATTGGGTTTTCTAAAGTCAACATGTTTTCTCTTTTTGAGTATGTAAAGAAGAAAAATCAATTAAACAAACCCCAAAACAAAAAATGCTCCGCAAAATGGATCATGAGTCACCAGAAAGACAAGTAAATACTGAGCTATGCAGCTCTTTTCATTTGCCAGACAAATGAAAAAAAAATATATATTTTTGATTATATATAAACTGAGATTATTTATATTTATATATTATATATGTGTGTGTATATATATATGCATATATATATAATCTAATATACTAATATATAATTTTATTCACCAGCTTCTTACACTGAAAGTACTGAAGATATATTTCCATTAATGTGGGAAAGTAGGCTCTCAGATAGGTACCTAATAGCTGCTGAGGCATATTGACTACTTAATGATGACTGGCAAGTGAAAATTACAGTCCATCTATATGTGATTTATGGTTTTAAAAACATTTTAATTGATTAAAAGGATTAAAAGGATAATGAAATGTGCATTTCATTTATACCTAATTAACTACTGAGCTGAACTCACTATTGCTATATTTGGATAGTTAGTTGTCTCCTGATGTGCTTCTTAAGGTACATAGAGTGGATGTTTAGGAGATCACTTTTCCATCCCTGAGAATTTTCAGGATGAAAACGAGCATATCATATTTGGACTGAGACTGCTGCTGGATCAGGTATCAACGGGAGGAATAGGATGAGAAAAAACTAATAGGAGTTTCTCATGGGATCTGACCTTGAGTTAGGCACATATTGGTTAAACATCATAAAAAATTCATTACTTTTGACCACTGGACATATAGGGTTATACTGACATGCAGACCTGCTGTTTGGATTGGTTGAGGGCCTTAAGTGCCTAAGTCATTCCTACCTGAATCCATGTCTGTGAACGCAGTGCTTTTACAAAAGAATCCAAAGGGTTTGTGTTTCTGCTTCTATGCCCTTTATAGTGCTTTAAATGCTCCTGTACTGAAACATATCTATAATATTCCTTTTAAGAGACAGAAATAAACATATTTATTTTAGAACAACTTGTGGAAGGACTCTGATGTCCTTCATTTGCCAATGTTATCACTAAATATTAGTTACAGCTTGCCAGGCAAAATTATAATAAACTTAAAGTGATAACATATTGCTATATATCAAAGTGTTGAATAATATTCCTCGCCTTGTGGAAAAGTGAGCCATATAATACTTAAAGTACTGGAATGGAAGAGATGTCAAAGGATGAAATTTGGCTCAAAATAATGTAAAATATCATATTCTCTCAGGAAGTCAATTTCCAGAAGCTATGTTTATCAAACTGTTCCTTAAAGTGATTCTCTAGTTCCTCTCAATCTCTTTGTTTTACTTTCGCAGAATCACAGAATCACATAATTATGAAGGTTGGACGGGACCTTTGAAGATGATCTAATCCAACCCCCCTTCTCAAGCAGGGACACCTAGAGTATGTGGCACAGGGTGGCATCCAGGAGAGTTTTAAACATCACCAGAGAAGGAGAGTCCACAACCTCACTGGGCAGCCTGTTCCAGTGCTCTGTCACCCTCACAGTTAAGAAGTTTCCTCTATATGTGAAAACAACTCCTCACCTGGATCAGATCTTTCTGGTGTAGTTCTCGCTGTTTGGTTCTCTCAGGACGATGCGTCACAGTGCAGCACATTGGTGTGACCGGCTTCTGGGTTTCAGATTATTTGCACATAACTGGAAAGGACATCTCAGGATCATACTCAACATTCAGATTCCCTGGCTCCAGGTTTGCTGCAGTTGGAGCCAGCTTGAATATTTCTATATCCATGACACATAACTTATTGAGCCTAGTACTTAAGGAAAGATGTAAGAGGAATTTTTTTTTTTTTTTTTTTTTTTTTTTAATAGAAAAGAGGCAGAATATCTTGAGTTGGCAGAAGTCGAGTCACCAGTCTCAGAGTTCAAAGTTATTTCGTGATCACTGGTTCTTCAAACTCTGGTTCCTAGGAAGACAAAGAGAACTACAGTTCGCTTCCCAAAAACAATGCACTATTCTGCCTCACCTTCACAAATCTGGCTATTACTAGGTCAGTCTTCAATTTTTTTATTTTTTTATTTTTTTAGGCAATAGTGTTATTTCTTTTTTCTTTTCTTTTTTTCTTTTTATTAAACATTTAAAAAAAAGACAGAAACCAAAACAAACAACTAAAAAGCCTCCAAGACCCTAACAAAACCTCCCAGAAAACAGCTTGCAAAATAAAGAAAGTGCAACATGATTCAAGTACTTGTAGACATGAAGAAATCATCGGTTTCCTTAGCAACTGAATGCGGTTCTATATTAAGAACAAGAAAGTAATTAACCCTCTAATGTGAGATAATGCTGGAAACACATGTTTAAATCCGCATGATTTTTCGGCTGTTGCTCTAGTATATTAAATTTTTAAATGATAAAAGTCAATCTCTAGATAGCCATCCTATTAAAACAGTGAGTGGGAAACTCCCTGGAAACAGCGGTATCTTGAATGGAACATATCCAAACTGTAGGTTGTAATTGTAAGTCCTGATAAAAGCTGCTGTGAAGGCCTGTGATTTAATTACACTTTAAGCTGGCCTTCTCTCCTCTTGTGGGTGCAATTATGATATGCATTAAAAGTTGTTCAAAATAATATATTATCATAGATATTCTGTTTTAGTCTCTGCTGACAGTTTTTGTTCATTTTTACAGTGAAGTTAGGAGAATTGTGAGTTCATATGCATATTATGTGAATATATTTCTTTACTATTAACACCTGTAAAATTAGGATTCAAAAATTCACTTTGAAAAATGTGGCATGATTCAGGAGTTTATATAAGTGCGTGGCAAACTTTAAGAATCTGAAATATTTTGATGGTTTCTCAGTTACTACCTATCAGGCTTTTGCGGGTTTCTAAAAATGTGTCCTGACCATGAAAATACAGAATGCCAGAAGTTATTTGTAAGTTGAATGGTTGTTGCTCCATAAATAGTTTCTTTGAAAATCATTCTTGTTTATGCAGGTGCTTAAATGTAATATTTGAGCTTTGGATACCATATTGCAAAATATTGATAACAATGATTTGGCTGCAGTATATGCTAATCTCTTCAGAGGAACTCATTCCATTAAGCTGCAAAATATGCAATTACTTATAGTTTCTGAATGTTGCTTAATATCCAATTTAAGGCTGAATGATTGCTACATATGCTTAAATAATATTTAAAATGGGTGGTAATTTTAACTTATCATTGTTACTGGATGGATGGTCATATATGATCTCTAAACAACAAAATTAAAAAAAATATATATTTATTTTGGGGCAGGCAAATGGTCTGTGTGTCATCTTAACTAAATTGCTGCTTTATTTTGTCTTTTTTGTCTTTTTTTTTTTTTTTTTTTCAGTAATACTGGTTAAAACTATCAAACAAGAAACACGAGTTTCCTTCAGTAAGCCTCTTGACTTCTGTGGGATTTTAGCTGCATTAATAAAATATAGGATTTCTCCTTCGAGGCAAACTTCCTTCTGGTGTATCCCCCCACTGGCTTCATGAGAGTTTTATTCCAGGAATTCAGCTTCTCCCTGTTTCTTTGGAGTACTGTGCCAAGACTCATCAGAAGGGCAGTCAGACTTTGCTTCTGAAAAAATGACAGAAGGTATAGCATTTAAATGTTCTCTCGACTATGAAGAATTTCCCCAAAATCTTTGATTGGGTTGGTTCAAGGTTGCTGTGTACTTTCATTTTTAAATTATACTTAACTGTCAAGATGGTTAAGATTATATATTAGATATAGTCACATTTCTGCCTTGTTTGGCTGATGAGATCTTATCAAGGTGAAAGTCTTCAATTTCTTCTTCTGTATGTTTTTTTCTTCTTTTTATTGTAAGAGAGAAATTCATTATAATAGTTTCAGGCTATGTGCAGTGCTTCATAAACAAAACAAATAGAATTCTAGACATTTTCATATAGTTGTAAACAAGACCATTTTTTGAAATTTTATTCTTTTCTCATGTACGAAAATAAGCTATGGCAAGGTATGATGTGGGAGTCCTCATGATACTACCCATTTACAGTATAGACATGTGTGATGTATATGAACGTATAAGTGTGGGTGTGCATGTGCATGTTGTTTTTCTTGGAAAACGTATGTTTTGATAAATATAGAATAAATGATTTAGCTGGATATTTAAGCTTGTAACACTGAAGTGCTTTCAATACTAATGAAAATCTATCCACTTTGGAATTCATAGTTCTTAAAACCTTCTAAATTTGACTGAAACAAGTATAAGAATCTTCATCTTCAATGAAAAAGTTTGTAGTTACACTTTTCAAGAGTACTGTATGATAGTCATATACATATAATTATATAAACAATGTCTTGGGTAGACTGCTGAAATTGAACTTAGAAAACACAATTGAACTTAGAAAATTTGTGCATCAGGTTTCACCCAAGTCAACTAAATCACTTGTTCTCTAGCCTAGAGCACCAAAAGATTTATTAGCATGTTTACAATAGTTAAGGACAGTTACAAATAACCCATTCCATATCAGGAAGGCAGGCAGGTGAAGGAAAGGGAGATGAGGAAGGGGAAGGGGAAGGGGAAGGGGAAGGGGAAGGGGAAGGGGAAGGGGAACGCGA
>JAYECN010421740.1:0-22703 GCA_035222435.1 Microcambeva ribeirae
TCCAGGTGTGGCCTCACCAGGGCTGAGTAGAGGGGCAGGATCACCTCCCTCGACCTGCTGGAGATGCTCTTCCTAATACACCCCAGGATCCCATTGGCCTTCTTGGCCAGAAGACTGAGAACTCAGAAATTCCATAAACTTAGCCTTATACTTTGGCTCTTCATCCCTTTTAACTTTATACTCACAGCTGACAAAGAATGATAAGGGGGGGAAAAAAAAGCATAAGTGTTACTGGACTACAAGTTTTAATAACATAACATTAGTTATTTAATGAAGTGTAAGTAGAGGCTGGTAATTAATAGCTATATATATAAAAAGAAAAAAAGATTTCAGCAACACCTGCTTATGACCTCTTGCATGCTCCTTTTGTGTGTTCCTGTGTGTCAAACTGTAGACAAGCAGCAAACCATCACTAATACCCCTATTCTAGAAAATGGAAATGGTTACTCAGATTTTAAAAGGCATGGTGCTTGGGGTTACTGGAGACTTCCCTTATAACCCATGCCATTAAATTTGCAACAAAGATGCTATAGGAAATTACTTTTTAAACATCTGCCCACCAGCAGAAATGCAAGAAAATTCTATACACGGAGACAGGTTTTCTTATCGAGTGAGGAGCAGAACCTTTGCTCTATGGAGAGCAAAGGAAACAGATGCCTTTGCATAAATGAAACTCAGAAGCATCATTACGATAGCCCTGGCTGGCACCCCACTGAGACACTTACTGGACTTCAGCAAGAATCTGTTCTCTGGATATCATATGCTATTAAACTGTGGAAGAAAAACCAGGCTGGAATAGTATCTTGCAAGCTGGTGTCTTGTGGGCAGCAAATATTCTCACCTTTACTCTTTCCTGAAAACTAAGATGCTACATTCTGACAGCAGTGCTGTTCTTCAAGAGACCTTTCAGGAGCTACTGCTCACTCCCTCAGATTCTGTTTTTTGGACTTAATAATGCAGCAGCTATATAAGAGATGGAGAAGCTTCTCAGTGTGATTGCTTAAATAAATTGCAATTCCATCGTGGACATCAAGCAAGAAATAATCTGAACTCTCAAGAGAAACAAGGTCCTCATTTTCCATTGCAAGGTTTCTAGGTTTCTTTCTCTCTCTCTTTTTTTTTTTCTCTCTTTTTTCCTCCCCCTAAAATTCCATTATTGAAGTTGCCCTCCGTAAAGTGCAAATCCCACTACGTGATCTTTTCTCTCATCCCCAGCCCAAAAAAGTCAATATTTTAATTAAGTTGCAGCCCACTTAAAATCCCAGCTATTTTTTATAGGCTGCAGTTAACTTCTCAGTCAGTGATGGGAAAGGAGACTGTGTATTCCAAGCTAGGACCTTCCAGTCCAGCAGGCACAAATGTCCACACAGAAGCCAGGATATGCTGCCATTTAAAAATCAAATGATCATTCACAAGTGGAGTTTGCACACTGATACTTAGCTGTACAGTGTTTCAGCCTAATTTCATAACGACCCAGCTAAGATCTAGTATGTACAAACTGACTTTTAAACATCAGAAAAAAAGAGGACCAGATAAATCTCTTATCTGCCATGTTAAAAGCATTCTGCAAATCCATTTACAACACATACAAGACAACTTCCTCAAACTTCCAAAAAGTACAATGGGTGTCACGCATTCCTTACTGCCTCACACTTGCATCTGAACTATACTTAAAGTAGACAGTTCTAAGCACAAACATCATTTCTTTAAAGACTGATTCTGCTGTTGCCTGTATTAGGCTTTCTTAGGACCACAATAAGCCAAGAGGAAGAGCCAGGCAGGGTGCCAAAATTAAGTGCAAGGAAAGCTACAACCACACTACAGGAAATTCTTCAACCAAATTCCTCCTAATTTCTCCTCAGCTGAAACCATACCCTCACATTCCTGGGGAATTGTGGGCTTTTGCTGCTGACTTATGAACAGATTTTGTTGTTTATGAGTGCTTCTGATAAGTAGAGGAAGACCTCAAATGCCCTGGATCACCACTTCTGTTCACTGGAGACAATAAAGTAGATAGCAACAACATTCAAATGAAAAACATGGTCATTTTTGAAAACTGTGTCTGTGTTCATGGAGTAAATGATCTATTCATAGCTTATAAAATACCATGTGTAATAAACTACTCATCATCTTAGCTGAAGTAGTTATTGGCACTTTTTTAAAGGCTAATAATCAATGAACGCAGATTATATTTGTACCTTGTGTAACTGAAAACAAATTCTCACCCTGAGCCCTTTTCTCTTTGCCATTTATTCTACTCATTTTCTTAATTACTCATTTTCTTAACTCATAATTAGATAGCAGTCTCTTCAGGCAGGGGACATCATTTTAGAGCTGGTCAATGACCAATGCAGCATTAATCCCTATTGGGGCTTTTAGGTATTACTATAACACAAACACATTAACAAGAGCCTTCAGAATCCCATTAGACAGGCCACACACAAGTCTTTTTCAGGGAAAAACGGAGACACTTTTGGCTAACGTCCAAGTTCTCCACATACTGTGAAACTACCAGGTATGCCCTATATTAAAGGTAACCATGATATGCTTAATGAGAAATGGCCTAGACTTTATAATATCTGATTGGACAATAATCCATTTGGAGAACATTTCATGAAGCAGTTTTCTAACTGAAACTATACTTTTTCTCTGAGCAATTGCCAAGACCACACGAGCAGCAAGAAGCAGTACAAAATCACTCTGAATAGCCCACATGCTCTAACTTACATTGCTACTCAGTCATAACAGATGGGCAAAGGAAGGTAATGAAGAAATAACTTACAGTTTCAGCCTTCAAGGCTCAGATAGGCTTCCTTCATCCAGAAGTCAAAAAAGGGAGAAAATTTGTTAATATTTGGACTGTCTACTCCAAAGCATAAGGCTGATTTCACTGAATTTCAGAGAAGCTCAGTGTAAAACCTGTTTCTTCTTTGTCTCTTCCCTGATGAGGTGATGAGCTACACATGAGGCTTCTTGGCTCCTGAGGTTCTTGCTGCCCAATCTGACATTTGTAGGAGGGTCTGACAGCACCTGGTTGTCCACTGAGTGGAAAAATATTTTGCTTTTAATGTCTGTATGGTCAACTGCAGTGCAATGATGTTTGCCCAGGCTGAGCTGGATCCAGGATTCAAAACTAGAAAACTGTAGCGACTGCTCCCAGCTCCTGGGCTTGCAGTCCATTGAGTCGCCTTGAGTCCTAAATACACCATTGCCAGGCCGCATCAGCAATACACTGCTCCCCCAGACACAGACGTGTATCCCTAAACAGGATTTTTAGTCTGTTTTCCTATGGAAAACTTATGTAATCAAGCTGTGAGGGGCCTTCTTCCAGTGACTTTGGAACCTATGGGCTGATTTAAACCAAAGCTAAAGAAAGATCAGATGACTCAGATTTCATTAGGATCCTAACAATGTCATGAAAATATAAATGACGTGACTGACAGAAAACTTGCAGTGTGACCTCTTATTACATACCAGAAAATCCACCTAGGATAGAAACCTTGTTAACATCCCCGGCAGTGGCTGTTCACAGCCACTTTTAAAAAGTGCATTAGTATATGAATAAGAACTTTTTGGTTTCTGAAACCCCTAATTAAACAGAAACAACCACTTTCATTATCTTTGTTAGGATAAAGAGGGCAAAAACCAGATCAATATTAGCTAATCTGTTTAACTCAATGACTTGTCTCTTAGATGGCTCTTGCTAGATGCCTCCTGGAAACGTATGAAAACCCTGTCATAGCCAATAATGGAATCCAAATTCTTAAATTCTTTTCTTTCTTTTATACCTGCATATAGTAGGGTCAGTCCACTATATAACTATCAAGAAGTCAAAGTGCTCTTGCCTTGCTGGGGCTGTGATGGACAACCTACCTATGCCGGCACAGTAACTGCTGGGAAATGCAACATCCCAGGGCTGAGAGCATCAGCTAGTGCCAAGGAAACCTGCACCGACAGGTCTTCTGGAGCCTCCTGCATGTGCAGATACCTTCTCCCAGCTACAATTGTAGAAGGGAGGCACTATTTTAATCTGGAAAATTGCTTTTGGCATTTTCTTTTGCCTTGAATTTGGGGGTCATGTGAGATTTGGTTTGAGACTTTCTGGGTACAGACTTAAGGGCTGACTCAGCTCAGAGGTTGTTCAATACAGGTATGCAGAAATATAAGTCTACCCATGGGATCTGACTGTAAGGCAGGAATAATGGCAAAATGCAGACTTCAAACTAGAATTACGTATACACTGACTGTAAAAGTTATTTGAGCAAAATGTCTGTGGCCTTTCATTTACAGCATAGTTTCTTATTTTTTCAGAAACACTGTAAGTTGGATTAGAAAGAAATTCTCTGTAGACTGTATATACCATGTTTTGTTTGTGGTCTAGTACTTTATATGCTTGAGTTATTGCAAAAATAATGCTACCATCATACAGCTATGGAAAGATAGGTAGGAACCATTTGTAATGCTACTGTGGGTATGAAAGAAAGGACCTGGGGGTAAGTGCCCCTTTGCATCTTTTAACTTCCTAGGTCTTGCAAGTAAGTTAAGTGAGATTTGAAGAGCTTTCTCATTTACCTTGTTCTCTCTTTTTGCTTGTCAATTCTGAATAATTCAGATAAAGCTGAGTTACATCTCTTTATCAATATTTCATGCCTCAGATCACATAGTATAATGTTCACAGTGGTCTCACAACTGAGCTTTCTCACATGAGTGCCATTTCTGCACAGGATACATCAGCTTCCAAAGACAACTGTGTAAAGTGGTATATACAGTGTTCACAAGAAGACTGTGCCAGCACACACAGGCTGCATGCTGGGTGTTCTAGAAAAGAACCCGATTGAAGATACAAGCAGTGTTTTTTTGTAAAGGAAAGAGCAATAGTTAAATTTAGGATTAAATACTTTATACTAAACAAGATCTGGAAAATATCTGACATTCCACTTGAAGAGTCACCTTTCTGTGCATTGTTCCTAGCCGGTAACAAATTCTTTTTAGTTCAGTACAAGTTAAGAATGTGCTTCACACTGAAAATATTACTTTGAAAATGTTTTCCCCCACTATACTTCTGTTTTTTACTGAAACCAGGACAATGTTGGGATATAATAGCACAAGTGATTATATGTGGATATCCACAAAATGCACAGCTTGATCCTGAGTGCCATTTTCTCTGACCTCAACCAAGCAACAATGCCTTTAAACACTATTTCTGGAGTTTTGCTTTTGTACCAGTCAATTTCTGCAGATGAAGACAGAACATCAGTGCTAGAGACGCAATTAATGGTCCTAAGAGGGTTTGCCCTTCTCATCCACCTCTCTGCCTGAGATTGACTTAAGAGGAGAAGGTCAATTTAGCTCTCATGTTGTGAGGCAAACAGTCCTAAAAACATGAGTAATGCAGTGCTACTAACACATCCGAGTGGCAGGCCTGCTTGTTGGGTAAAGCCACGACAATCCTCTGAAGCGTTACCAGAGCACTGCCAGGACGCTCACGAAAGCATTCACGCGATCAGGTAAGCTCTGCGTACGGTTCTGCCCTCATAATCAGAAGTTCAGCTTTAGTAAGAAAGCCAGATAAGACAGATGCTAAATTACGAGATGTCCATAATTTAAAATAACAAATATTTAGAAGATTTTTTTTTTAAATATTGGATATCAGTTATGTACTTAGTGTCACATCTGAATTAAAAAATTATTAAAAGCCTCCATTCTTGAAGAACAGAGGAACGCATGTTCAGGAGTCTTGTTTCTTTTAGCGAATAAGACTGGAAGCAATGTTCTGTATTTCTTTCAGCTTAGAAATAAGGGCTTAGAAGAGGGATGTATTTAAACAATTCTGCAATACAGCATTTTGAACTCAAGTTGTCCTTTTTTTGGCACCCACAGGGATGGAATGCTTGGCTGGAGCCAGGCTCTAGCTCTAAGGCAATGAGGTCTCAGAAACTGTTGCCTGCTTAACTGAAGGAGCTTTCAAACAAGGACTTGGTTGGAATTGGACTCTAGAACTTTTTTGCGCCAGGCTCTGTATTTGGAAGCTTGTAAGTCCTTACAAGGTTTTACTGACTGTTTGTAAATTAATATCTTGGAAATGCTGCTCTCCTCAGCTTTCACCTGTTTGGTTTGGGTTTTTGCTTACAACAAAATTTCAGGCTTGTACCTTGAAGCTGCAAGCCCTCAAAATTTCTTCTAATGTTCCCAGGTCAAGTGACAGATCGTCAGAAAGGAATTGGGCAACTGACCCCTGATAGAGTGAGGGTATAGGGTCTGGTTACACAGTACAGTATGTCTCAGCAGCTTGCTAGGAATCAAGGTGTGTTCCCTTGCTAGAGATATTAGAGAAAGTGTTTCAAGTAAAATATTTTGTAACCAATACAAATCTCCACAAAATGCTGCTAAGCATTCTCTGGTGAACTGTATCTCTGGATTCTCCTGTCAGGCCACTGAAATTAAAAAGTTTAAAAAAAAAAAAAAAAAAAAAAAAGAATAGTCTACCTTCTCCTTGTTCTCACCCTGCCACCATAAAAATGTTTTTGAGCTGCATATTTCCAGTGCTTCTCTAAAGTAAAAAATATTCCAATCTACAGATGATTCAGATAAAGTGATTTGCCCAAGGTGATAACATTTCTTCAAGCTGAAGAAAGCTTAAAAAAAAGCCAAACAAGCTGAAAAAAATAAAGCTGAAAATATTTAACAAACATAGCTAGTCTATTCTGCTATCAAAGACAAAATAACCCAGAATACTGAAGAAAATTTTTCTACCTCTTCAAAAACAGAGTGGGCTCCAAAGTTTAGACATGCTTGCAGTTGTATTTAGTATCTGCAGTAAAGTCTAATGAACATAAAAGCTAAGATCTTCAGTTGTTCCAGGTTTTACTACTCTTATGCTCTGAAGATACGTTCAAATTTGACAAAAGCAATGACAGATTCCTTCTTTTAGTATTCACCTATCATATATATGATTGGACACATGGCAAGTGATATCTCAAATGAGAATGTAGACTATGTTCAGGAGAGATGTTGTAACATAAAGAAATATGACTAGAAAGATGCACTCTTCAATTTGCTATACCACACTCAAGGTTTAAAACAAATTACTTCCAGACCTAAAATGCTTGCATGAAAGTCTGAAATTGCATCCCAGAGCTCCCCTAGGTAGCATTTAAAACTTATCAAAGAGAAGTGTTAACAGGTAGTACTGCGTTATCCAAAAATATAATATTTGACCACTTGCAGTATCGCTGTGAGAGGTACTGAAACTTTTTATTGATTTCCTAAGAGACAAATATACTTCATTATCCAAATTAAAAATAAAACCATTGATTGGTAATAAATAAGTATATATGCTGATCATACTTTACAAATACCAAGGATTTCTACACATTTTATTTTAATCTAATCAATGTCACTTTAGGTTAGGTCTGCTTATTTTTTCACGAGTGGCAAAAGATTTACCTTTTGTGACCATTTAAGAAGATCTCACTCCCTGCTCCACTCCATTACATTGTACACAGCAATTAATTTACATGAATATGGGGGTGAAAAGGTAAGAATAAGTGGCTTTGAAGAGGATAAACAAGACAAAACAGGAAAAGAAACATATTTTTTATAACTTGCTAGATTCTTGATCCTCAGAAATACCTGTTCATTCTGTTAGCTCAAGGAACGTAGATGAATATCTTATGCTGAACCTTGTATTTGAGAACTGTGTGTCATAGCAAACCCAGGTTCCTCTCAGGTATTTCCATGTGAATCCACATGCAGGTGCATGGTGAAGGGGATAAGAAACACTCTAAACAGTTTCTTGATCAAACTGATGAAAACATAATTCTACGCTCAACTTTATGCACGTATTCAAGTTAAATGTAATGTTTAGAAGCATCTGTTCAACCAAACACATAAGCAAATGGATGCCCTCAATCACATGAGTGTTCTGTCCCGTGCTATCATCACAAAGCGTGTCAGCTTATTAGAAGGTAATACGATACAGAGCATAACAAAAGTAGTTCAGGATTAGGCTAGCGAAATGAAGAGTTAGAAAGAAGAAAAATGGAAGTAATACGAATAACAGTCTTACAGCTGAAGCTCTTGAGACATTCTACCAACACTCAAAGCAGCGCTTGCGATGCAACGCGAGGTGAGGCAGGCTACAAACGTTCTCGATGAGTCAGGGCAGAGAGCACAGCGGGGCTGACACGTCCAGACCTCAATACTCCAATAAGATGTGCAAAAGCCAGGACACAATTCCTGCTCCTATATTCAAAGAGTGCTAATTAATCTGAAAGTACGCTTTTTTTTTAATAAACAAGAACAATGATCTATGCTTAAAACCTTTTCCACTTAGTAATTCAAAATCCAGAGCAAATTATTAGCTTGGAAGTTCCTTGGTAGCCTAGACCCTTATGCCTGACCATCTCCTCGCAGCTGGCAGAGACAGCAGGGGACATCGCTGGGGCATATATCATATGAGCTTGAATTGCCACAATGATCTCTCGTAACTGTCCCTTTAGGATGTGACAGTCCCATGGTTGCTTTAATCAGTTTTTAGAGATAAACTCAGAATAGGATGTTGCCAGAATAAACACTAATTTCTTAGTTGTCCTGAATATTTCTCAGCTCTCATGGACGATCCAGTCCATCAGTTTGAGCAATGTGAAAAATAACTTGCTAGTGCCCTTTTTAAAATGTCAGATTCTCACCTTGGTTTTTGCATATTCTTAAACACTTTATACTAAAATCGCCGTTGCTATCATTTTCAGAGGAGTGATTGCTCTGGGGGCATAATTTTTTCTTTTGACCTTTACGTTTATTGTTAAAGAACATAATTTTATTTTTGACACTTGCTCAGAGGAGATTTACAAAATTTGTCTCCTTCCATAGCTACAGTGCAAGTCCTCCTCTAGGGAGCCTAGCAGGGTACGCTTGTCTTCCGCAGAATTAGGTGTTGACACACACTGCTGATTTCTCTACTACAACTACAGCATTGGCTCCAGACCACACCAGGATACTGGAACAAATTTAGGAACTGACAATGCCATCTTACGGTAGAAATAAAAACAGCAATGCAGGTCAGTAAAAGAAAACACAAAAATGGCTGGTGCACCCGATAGTTAAAAGCAGTACAGTTTAAGGATGTAGCCAAGGATGAAGGGAGATGAGTAATTACCAATCTCTAGCCGTTGTCAAGTGTACAACAACTGGACTAATTCACATGCCAAAGCAAAAGACTTTGTCTGTGAAGCCAAGCAAATACAGAAAAGTACAAGGAAAATGTAAAGAGAAAATTTCTTACATTTTCTTCCTTCTATCTTGTTTTCCTTTTCCTTCTTTTCCTCTTCCCTCTTCACTTTTCCATAGCTCCCATAGCATGGAAATAGAACTCACTTGATGCAAGTGACAAGCCTTGGCAAGCAGCCAACACACCAAGTTTCTCACCCTGTAGATTCAGAGAAGAGCAAGATTCATAGTGCAGTTCCTCTCATCTGTGCGAAGGCAGGCAGGGTGCACGCGTGTGAGCATGTGATTCATGGGACATAGGGGAGCCTGTGACCTCTGAGCTATGCTGCCTCTACCCCTTTTGCACTTGGAGATGAGAAGCTGATTCCAGCCAGAGAAGACTTGGGGTTGTGCCAGGCATCTTCAAGGTGCCAGTAAGAAGCATCCTGGAACCTTGCGGGCCATGGTTTCACTCTGCGTTATTTTAGTGTTGGTTTGGAGTTCTGTTCCTCTGTGCATAAAAGGCAATGGAAATACAGCAAAAGCGCTGTGAAACTAGCCCATTCTCAGTGAATAACTATTAAATCATAGAATCATTGTAGATGGAAAAGACCTCCAAGGTTATTTAAGCCCAAGCGTAAACTCACGACCACTGTGCCGGCTAAACCATGTCCTTAGGTGCCTCATCTACACATTTCTTGAACATTGCCAGGGACGGTGACTCCACCACTTCCACGGGCAGCCTGCTCCAGTGCTTCACCAATAACTGACATGATTAAGTCAGCAGCTGGAAAAGACTGTGTGAAAGTCCTGCCTGCATTTTTATCTAATTTATACTTTTTTTCCTTTTAATTTTTATCTTTCTGTTGAGATATTTAAGACAAGACCATGCCCTAAAACAGAGAGGGAAGCTGCCTGAGAGGAACTGCACACATACTGAATATTCATATAGAATGACAATGACATTTGACTTTAATTTTTCTTTGACAGAAATCAGTTGCATTCAGCTGTGAACTGTATCTTTTTATCTTGACAAGCTGGGGAAAACATCATACCATGGACCAAAATGGCCTGAATTCCTCATCCAGTCCCCACAAAACACTCACATAAATTTGATGCGTCTTAGAAGATAAATGTATTTTTAAGACTGAATTTTAAAGGATTATGCATTTTGTTATTCTTGCTCTTATTTCTCTGTAGTGTAATATATGTATGAAGTGTTATTCAAACAAATGCATAAATTTAGTGTTTTTTTTTTTTTTTTTTTTTAAAAGAACCTTATTATTGGAGGAGGTGTCAATAAAACTAAAAATAGATTGCAGCTAGGAAAAGAAGGCTGTGATACGTAAGAAACTTGTCCTACTTTTCCAAAATATTCTAGCATACCTCTGCAGGCTACAGCTCTGTCAAAATCACAGTCTATTAGGCCTTGGCCCAGTCAGTTATGTGATTAAGGCCAGGGCTCACAGAAAAATGGAGTAATGTGGAAAATAATATTGATGACTCGACACCTCGTGATCCCCAGAGCGAAATCTGAATGAATACCTCTGGAGGCAGCACCTCAGATGACCTCACTGAAATTAAACAAAACAAGAAGCCAAGATTCTGAACACATGGAAAAAAACACCACACTTTTTAAGCCTAGGAATGTTAACTTAAATATTTGGTCGTTTTACTGTAGTTTTCTCTGTGACTCCCTGCCCTGATTCCCTTGCGTAATGTGATTTAAGAATCACATTAAGGTAATTTTGTACTCAAAAAGCCACAAATGCCAAAGTTAAACGAGTGTGTTCAGCTTTAACTAACCCTTTTCTATATAATAACTTTTCCATGAACACTAAGTATATGTACCATAATTTGTTTATGTGTACTACTGCGTCACAGATAAACTTCATGGAAATAATTTCAGGAGACATCTCAGGGAGAATGTATTTCACCATCCTGCTCATAAGAAAGTTCCTGTATTTTACATGTAAAAAGTACTGTCTTAAAAAACAAAATAAGAATTCCTGCACCGGCTTAGGAATTTGAATTTGACCTTCCCTTGCTCCTAAGCAGTACATGCTACCCACTGCACTGCACAGCTGTGCTTCGTCTTGCTTGCTCTCCAATGGTCATGAATCTAAGCAGTCTGCACATCAGCTGCAAAGTCACAAGGGTCACATCAGTATCTGCAAGTCAGGCAGACAATGATGCTTCTGGAATTTTTGAAAAATAAAGGGAAACAACAGAAAATAAACAAACCCATCTGGAATCTAAATCAAGGGTTGTTTTCCTTTTAACACACACACACACCTTGCAAGGAGAACATTCTATCATTCTTGCTCTTTGCATAATACCCTGGTATTACAGATTATTATTGCTGTGCTTGGAAAGTTATTCCAACGAATCAGAAAGAAAAATAAATAAATAAATAAAAAGTGAAAAAGCAATATCCCTCCTCAGTCAAAGGCCGTCCCACAAATGCTTAAGGTTATAGGCTGATTCACTCGGCTTCTCTTGGTTTTTCACAGCTAACAGAGACCCTGGCTGCTCTGAGACTCTTGCATGCCAATCAAAACAAATTCTTAATAAACAAATCTTGCCTTTGAAATCCAGAGAGAATCATGCTGGAGAGAAGTAGGTATAAAGTATTTTTCTTTCTGCCAAAGCAGCAGTAGCCCTCTTAAAAGAATTCAGGAAATGTGAAAATAAAATCCTTTTCTTATTCTCCAAAATGCATTTTTGCATCCCATTATCTTCACAGGATGGGCTATCTCTAAGCAGAAGGTAAAATACTATTGGTTCATTTTTAGGGATACAGATTTTTAGTTTTAGTTTAGATTTTATTTTGCATCGTGGCCATTCCAGTTCCTGCTTCTGTAGAGGTTGTAGCAAGACTTCAAGGAGCAATTGTTCCAGGTTTTACTACTCTTATGCTCTGAAGACATTCCCCTTCAGAGCACAGCATAATGTTAAGAAATCCTGAGTAATGGAGACGGTTTCTCAGGTAGATTGAGTTTTCCTCCATAAAATTGAGCTTTATTACCAAGGCTCAATTGCTGAAACTCTCACAAAAACAAAAGAGGTGACTTAAGCTTCCAGATATTTTTCTTGGTACTTTGGGACAGTCAAAATGTTTTCAAAAATAAATACATAAACCCTGAGAGCCCCAAATGCAGTGAGGAGAAGGGCACAAAGTTTACATTTCTAAGCAATTTTCTGCTGTAGTAATTACTGTCAATACTTCCTATGGCAGTCTGCAGCCAACAAAATATAATCTACTTGTTTCATACTTCTAGTAGCCCAGACCAGAAGTCTGTATGTTATCGAAAGCCTTACTTCTCATAACATCAAGGATACAGAAGTGCAGCCAAAACAGACAGCGTGACGTAGTCATAGCTCTCCACTGACAGAGATCAATACCAAATTCACAGACACTTTGCTGCACACTGATTATGAGAAGTTCCGTCTGCCCTGGAAAAATTGGAACAGCAGTAGGAGACTGGGATTTCTGGAGAAACAGAGAGGGAAAAGGGAAGAGCATACTACTGTCATGGGAGACCAAGATGAGGAGGGATAGTACATCTATTGGGATAATTCCATGGCACTCTGCTCTAGGAGAGGCATTTTCAGACAATAAGAGCTCTGGTGCAAATGGCCAAAGCATGGCCACGCTCTTCTCCTCCTCCTCAGTTTTTGTCTTCCCGTTCAATCATTGGCTTAAAGAAGAAACAAAACAATAAATAAATAAAAAGAAAAGAAAGCTGCAGCTTATCCTTACAGAGCATAACACTTCTGAAGCACTTCCTGTAGAAGCTGGAAACTCATCCATTTTCCTAGTTATTCACTTTGTTAGTTTGGCCCACTGCTCAGCTTTTCAGTTGCTACTGTCTTGAGAGTTACCAGCAAACCTGCCTAGGGATCTGTCAGGACCCTGCTCAGATGTGAATCTTGTGCTAGAAGCTGCACAGGTAAACATCACTTTGTTTTGGTGTGAGGCAGAGCAGAAAGCTGAAAATAGGCATATTATGTACAATGTGTCCATGCATGCAAATGAACCATTAATGTATTCAAATTATTCATTACAGAAAGTAAGGGTAAATTTACACATTACTGCTCGGTGAAGTAACCAGCAGAGTTTGCTCTGAAAATGCTCAGTACACGTGGCAGCACGTGGTAACAGAGCGATGAGACAGTCTGGAACACCTCACCTTCTGTGCCCGTGCTATGGGCCACAACAGAAGTTCGCAGAGAGAAGTTCAGCTTTGCTAACACAGCACAAGGCACAGAACGTCCTCACGTTGCAAAAGTGTATTCCAGGCCTTGCCATCGGTGAACTGTATTTAACTCGAAGTTAATGACCTCTTCTGTAGCTGTTTTGCTGCAACTGTTGAAGCCAAAGGCCAGTACCTTTGCACGAAGCCATATTATCATTTTACTGCTGAGGTTGGTGGCTGAGAAAGCAACATGCATTTAACCTCTAGCATGTGCAACATGCCTAGAGGTGTGAGACAAGGTAGTTCTTGCCAGCAAAACCAGCTATAGGCTCATCTGTGCCTTTTGTGTGTTTTATTCATTAGATTTCCAGCTCAGCATGTAATATGAAATGTAAACTTCTATCATATGGGTGGGTATAAGAGTGCTTTTCCCAGTGGATTTTCATGTGCACAGTCCTTGATAGAGCTGTCATCTCCTTGTCTGGGAAATAAAATCATGTACAGCTATGGGCACTGCAAGAGATGTTAATTCAAAACTCTTCTCAATGGTTAGCTGTTTTTTACAAATTCCTATTATACTCACTGGAATCAAAACAAAACATCCATTCCTTCCGTAGTTCCAGTGTCCTTCATGTGAAATTCCCATGCAAGTGCCCCCAGGGTTACCACTAAACAGGATTGTGTCAGCTGTCCACAGCCTTGTATCTGAGCCAACGGCACTGTAACATACGTGGGGAAAACCTGTCTGAGGAGAAAGACTATGCAGATCTCAGAGTCTAAATGCACAGAATTGCTGTTTCAGCTTAGAATGATGGGTTAAGTCCTCCAAATTACAATTGCCCTTTGATGTCTGCACATATGTTTGACCTCAAATTCCTATTCAAGTATGAAAAGGGTCATGATCTGACAGCGAGGCTCACTTCCCAGACTGAGGTGGACACAGAGTATGTGAATAGTATTGACAGTGCACCCAAAGCACGCATTTTTGATAGAAAAAGGTTAGCACCAATAGTATGTATGCACGTACATATATCCTTTTGATTTAGTTACAGAGGAAAAGGGTAATTGAAAATGTTTCCTTTCTTCATGACCTCCAAAGTCACACCAACTCCTTGATCCTTCTGTACATAATAGCAATAAGAAGTGGGCTCAGAGGGAAACAGACCAAATGAGAGGGAGGGCACAGAAGAAAAAAAAGACAGCATGATGAATATATGAATTTGGACAGCGATCAAACTGCTTTTTCACGTTAATTACAGAGTTTAAAGCCATATTCTCAACTTCGGGAGGAAATTTACTTGTCTGTGAATATTTGATCTGGCACTGACTCTGGGCTGTATCTGCAGCCCCATTACCATGGAGAAGATCCTGCAGTTCTTTAGAAAGAGAAGACAAAATGGGATGCAAGATGCTGGAGTCTTGCAGAAATTAACTAATAGAATTGGCCAATCGCCAAGCATTTGCATTCCTGTTAGGAAGACCTAACTGTATTTAATCAGGCATTTTTCTGATTTAAAAAAAAAAAAAGCATAAAAGAGCCTCTGTGCGAGTGTGCGTGCTTATGTATCACATACATATATATTTTGCTATTCTTATATACTTCTTTCTTTAACAGCTTGCAGTATATTACTTTGAAATTCACCATGAGATGGGAACTCTCAGGGAAAGAGGAGATGATTTATTTCAGAACACTGTTCCCTTGCTCATTCAGTGTCATGTTGGGCCAAATCCACGCCTGGTTCCATTGCTGTTACATTAGGAATGAGATGGGTTACGTTAGGAATATGCGATAGGTGGACAAACTGAGGTTTATTTGAATGTGCTGAATTAGCCAGGTTATAACTACCTTGAACCCTTACACACACTTAATATGCACCCAGCTTAACACCTTACTTAAATTCCTATGGAGAGCATTATCCAGACCAAAGATGATTCCTTGGCAGTTCCCTGGCCTGGGACACATTTGCTGTGGGAAAGAATGGGGATTATTGGGATTGACTTTTGTACACTAAGAAGGGCAAAAAATACCTTTCAGTGTTTCATTGCAAAACTGTTCTACATTGCACAGAACACTGAATGAGAAGACGATTATTTTAGTGTGTAATTTGCACAGGTATTCCGCCATTTTTAGAATGAAGTTTAAGCTTTTGCTACAGTATATATAGTAACACTGCAAAGGCTAACATTTAGGCAAACAGTAGTGTCTTTTATTTAAGAGTTTTCTGGTATAAAACACTTGAGTTAAAATATAGCAGGCGCTTAAAGATAAAAATAATACTAATAGCAGATGTTTCCTGAGATAAGAAGCAAAAGCTCTGACTGCATGTAAGTGGGTGAGGGAGCTGAGGGAAAGGGAGGTCATGAGGCATTAAACTGATAAAGAGTAGCAGCTCAGTTCTGTGGGAATCCATCAGATCAGAGGAGCTGATTTCAAAACAGCAGAGAATCTACCTTAACATCTTTCAGTCTCCAATCCAAGAACTGAGACTGAGGGTACTTTCAGATGATTCACGACTGAGTATAACAGTTTTAATTCCCTGTTCACTCACATGTGTATACATTAGTTTCAATTTAGGATTAACTCTTAGATGAGATAAATATTTCCTGAGTTGAGATTTCTTTTTCTAGGGTGGGAGAGGTCTCCTGCTAAGTATGTCTGGCACGAGCCCTTGGGAAATCAAACTTGCCAGCCATGGCTGGCCAGTATTTTGTCGTGAAGAAGATCATGAGCCACTGTACAAGAGAGTTTACACAAAGCACATAAGGGCAGTCATGGCTTTGAATGCAAGGTGGACAAACCGGAGCGGGATGCAGTGCATGGGAGCCAGCATTGCTGACATGCAAATGGATGGCACTGCTGTGCTCCTGCTCATGTGTAACATCAGCATGCAACTTTTGCATCCCAACAGATTAGGAGATTTTAACAGTAAGGATGCAAGTCTGTCCCTTTCACTTAGTGAACTGTGGAAATGTTCATTCTGTCCTTTTCAAACAGTACCATTCCAGTCAAGTACACTTCTATAAAATGAGAAACTACCGCAAGTAATGTTGCTAGAACTACATCCTGAAAGAGGCAACTAAGAGTTATAACTCCACCTATGCTTATTTTATTAGTAGTATGAGGTATTTCTTTTGAAATAAATATTGTTGCCATTATGCTTTTCCTAGGCTATTTCAAGAGGGTTTTATTTTCTCATAAAATAACATTTCATATTCCCCATTGCTCAGCTACATGCTGTTATTACAAAAGCTATTATCTTTTGGCTATGCTTATGTAAATTCTTTGCATCTGAATAGTTCAAACACTCGTAGATGGCAGGTTATCTTGATTTCTACCTGAGCTACAGAAATGTTTGCTTCTACATTTGTAATGTTGACAACATTCCTGAAAAAAATGAATTTTAGTTTTGGGTCAAGTTTGACTACAGACATGAGTTGGTGTTTAAAAGAAATATAAAATAGTTGCTACCAACTTAGCTAGGTTGACTATTTCATTCTGTACTTTTCCTGGAATGCCTGCACAAAATCCTCTAGCCTTACAGTAGCCACAAAGTTGGTTCTGACCAACATATAAAAAAAAAAAGGTGAAACTATACAGCTATTAATTGCTTATATTTATTTAAATGTACTTAATCCCTGCTCTACTTTTCTACTTTATCCAAACAGTAGATTATACAAAAGGCAACTTTTTTTATCCAAACAATTAAAAGCTCTGATTTCTGAAATTGTGAAGCTAAAACTAAATTAGATAAATATACGGGCCAAAATCTGAGCAGTCTGAAATTTAAAGAAAGAAAAAGAAATAAAATATCTCAATCTCTTTAACTATCTGCCTTTAATACAAGCCAATATCCTCAAGTGACTGAAGAATCTTCAAAGTGGATAGATAATAGCCAGAGGGTGAGGCTCAGGCAAGGAAAAGAAGCAAATATTGGTTGTGCTAATATGCTTACGACAGAGTCACAGGAAGGCACTCCAGATCAACAGCTGTATTACTCTCCTTTGCATAAATTGTTAAATTGACCAGTGGCCCCCAAAGTACGTGCAAGAATAGCAGGCAACTCCCATCCTACCCCGCTGTCTGGAGTGCTTCCGTGTTGCATAAATGGCAGCATTAGTGGTATGGAACGGACTACGGAATGTACGTATGGACTAATGCCTGTGCAGAGCTTCATGACCTGCAGCCATTCAGAAAGCTGAACTGACTATTAAATCATCCGGTCATAAAGAACTAAAAAAGGCCTGGGTTAAAGGCAGTAGAGGGAAGTTTTTGAAGCTTCAAGTTTCTTTAACTCTGCAGAAGGTCAAGTCAGTCAGACTTTCCAAATTCGAGCATTAGTAATTACCTATGCTCTTTTCAAATAGAACCATTACTTCTGATTTCAGCATTTAGCGCATCTTGCTCATACAGCCCTGAACAGTGTTAATACTTTAGCTTTATCAGCTTCTCTGCAGCCTTTTCACTTGACCAGGGAAGCATTATTCTACACAGCACAGCCCCTGACGCTTTGCCAAAGCCTAAATTTGAGCAGCTGTAGCAAAGGGATTTTCCAAGGCTTCTCTTAAGAGATTGTAATACTGTAATTAGTCTTTCTGTTCAGCAAATCTAGCTTTCAGCCTTGGTTTACTTTCTTTAATAGATACTTTCCTCCCTATATTCCTAAACAGTACATTTCATCTCCTTACAGTGATGTTCTGGTATTTCCAGAAAGCAGCTTTAAATTCTAAACAGGTTCAAAGGGTCACTTCTCAAAGCAGCCTGAGTTAGCATCACCTCTGCAACCAGGCTATTCCAATGCATAGTTATTCTTCTAATGAATCCTTCCAGTGGCTTTTATGCCTTGGCTATCTTCTGTTGAAATTCAAGCTGCTTTTTAAATCCTTCTGAATATTCTCATTTTTAGCATGACAAATTATATACATATTTTTGTATTTTACTGGATAAAACACTATGACTTCACTGCGACTGAGAACAAGCAAGATATTAGGAATGAAGACAAAGCTAGTTTCTGTGCAAATCTACAGAAATCTTACATTGGAAAAGTCCAGTCACTCCTGGAATTGACCTGCTTAAATACTGGAGAGAAATGTCTATTTCTTACCCCAAGAGATGTACCCCAAGAGATTTCTTACCCCAACATTAGATGTAAAGATTGAAATGCAAATCTATGTGCTCAGGACAATGATTCCCTTTTAATATCCTGCAATGTTTTTAATAAATGAACAAAAATAATGTCCTGACCAGAATCATACCTAAAAAAATACTTTTTTTTTTGCAAATATGGTCCAACACAATAACATATTCAGTAATGCCAGCTTTTTAATGGCTGATAAGGAAAGGAGATGAAATATTCTTATTAAATCAAATCATGATAGAAACACTGTATACCCTAAAGAGGAAAAGGTTGGGGTAGCCCATGGATTGTATACTCCTAACACACTGACATGTCCAATTCATAGTGATTATATATAAAGATCTAAGCATAGACAATACCTATTTTTAGCAGAGCCTGAAGCAATAATTTTTTTCCTTGCAGTCATTGCAGAGTTCACAAGACTATTTTCCAAGATGAAACGTAGGTCTGGAAATCAGAAAAGAATTACCCTATCTGCATGCATGTAGATGTAAAGAGCTACAGAGAGAGGAAGACAGAGAGACTGCGGTGAGAGGGAATTTGTATTCCCCTCCCCTTCTCCCCCCACAAAAGAAAAAAAAAAAGCCTAAATTAGTTGCTTTATTGGAAATAAGAGCATGCTATTTTGGCACAAGATGCCTCTTCAGCAGGTCACATTGTGGTCTTACACAACCAATGCAGATAAAGCTGTTCTGATGTTTGTTTCATTTTGCATTGTCTTTGGAACAAGTCCAGATCTTTATTAAGTCAAGGAACACATGCTCATTAACTTCCCCAATTCGAATCGAAGCCTTTGTGCCTAGGTTTGCACTTAGCGGTGCCATCCGTCTCACGTGCAGCACGTTACTGCATCTGCTTGGGAAGCACAGTTCATTCTAGCTTTGCAAGCACTCACAGCTTGCAGTGACAAACTCTTCTAGAAGTAACCTTGCTTTGATCTAGCTGTTAATTATACTTTGAGTAGTATCATCTCAAATTATTTCATCTGTTATTTGTTAAGTTTCACAGGAAACACAAACTAATCCAGAAGTATGTAAAATAAAGACCAGATATCTAATAGCATATTTCACACAAAAAGGCTGTGCCTTTCCAAATTGACAGGCTTGTCTGGATCTCTGTACTCTCTAAATACATTACAGGACCTACAGTGTAAAATATGTCGAAGTATGTAAATAAATTAGGACCCTAAATTCTATGTTCAACATGATTTGTAGCAGTTGTGATTTCAAAGGCACTTGGGCATCTGAGTTATTATAGAAAAACAAGACTTAGATACTTTTGGAAGTTGTGCTTCTTGTCTAATATTTTGCAGTCTGTTACATTTCTTGGCACTGTCAAACTGTGAAGTCTTTTGAGCCTACATGACAGAGGTATTGCAGATTTCTTCTGCTTCGGTTCCTCTTTCATATCACACCTTTTGAGGGACACCTGGAAATTCTTTTATGCCTTCACTTCCCTGCAAATCTCTTGAGCAGTAAGGGATGCAAAAAGCTTTTTTTTTCCTGAACACTTTGGTTTCCCTTGAATGCCATGTAACAAATGTGTAAAATAAATGAGTGCTTTAACAAAACAATACATTATTCATTTCACCTATGTCATACAGCAGATTTCTAAGACTCAGCCACATGACAAAAACCAGCATCAGCTGACTCTAGTGCTTTCTGATATACTACCCGCCAGAAACCAGAGGGCATTACTTTTCTCTAGGAGACAACATTTCAGCTCCAGTAAATATTCATTGACTGTTAATTTTGTGAGTAGTTGTTTTGCTGCTATAAACTTTGCTAGCTTGCATAAGTCAGCAAAACCACATGAAAGCTAGCTCTTAATATCATACATGGACAGCATAAGTCAGCAGACCTTGCAGTTACCATGATGGCAGGCCAAAGTGACTAAACTCTGAAAGAAACTTAAGAACCAGAAAGGAAGCAGAACAGCTAATCCTATGCTTATGTGATTGCCCTGTTATTTTATTATGGCCTGTTCTGTGGACTCTACAGCTCACATTCTCCATCTGCCCTACAGAGATATAACTCTCAGTGATTTCAACAGGATTAGATACCTAACTACTTTTGAGATTTGGGCTTGAAATATTTTGGATAAGGCACAATCATTTACAAAAAAAGAAAATAGTAATATAACATCTAGACTGTCCAGATGACCAAAGCCTCTAGACATCATCACAACTTAAATTCTAAAGATTGTTATAATTATTGACAAGACAATCCAAACCAGGATTAAAAGAGTGATAAAAAGAATGACCTTGCGCAAATGCTGTTGATACAAGTGCTTGAGAAGCACTCCAATTCTTTGTGCATATGCTCCACAAGTTTATTATTTACCTCATTTGCTACATACATGTATTTCTAACAAAATAGTGTAGAATACAGTCAGGAGCCGGGCATTAAGAATCAGAAATGTTATGTATTAGTCCAAGTCCTACCTCTAACTTGCTGTGTGAGTTGGGTAAGTCGCTTCACTCTGCGTATGAGATTTATATATTTGTGTAATGTATAACAACCATATCTGGGCCAGAAACTCATCTTCTGCTAGCATCACTTCACAGGCTTGATCTATTTAACAAATAATGAGCTGCAGCTGGAATTTTGGGCTGACACTTCATGGGAGATATTTTTTTCTATGTCTTCTTGCTATTTCTAAAGATCTTTAGGAGGGTGAAATATGTGGACAATTAATTTTTTATTGAAGAGTTGGAGAGAACCATCATAAGCCAGCATGCAGGGGAGGATGGGGATTATAGTTGGCCACTGTACTATCTATAAATAAGAGGTGCTAGCAGCACGCTGCCAAAGCACATTCATCAGGACAACATTTGGTAGCCACCAACTGCGATTGCGTTGCAGACTGTTGAGTTCTATAATTTATTTTTCAGAAGCATTTAGTGCCCATGAGGACACTAAAGAACCCGTTTCCCACGAAGGTACAATACTACTGTCACCATCTAAGCAGAAAACTGATGCTGACAGTCACCAAAAAGATGTTCAGTGATAGAGCAAGGTGAAACTTTTTGAGCCAAATGTGTTTTATACCCCAAACAAATAGATTTAGGTCAAATGACAATTTAATAAATTATGTCTGCTTCGTCAAAACATTTTGATAAAGAAGCATGGGGAAACATATAAAGAGATTACTTAGCTTTTGGGGTATTTCAGATAATTTCAAAGTGATTTTAAAATGATGTGTTGCTTTGCAATGAAGTTCAATTTAAATTTTAGAAGTCAAAGCTTAATGAAGAATTTTAAAGTCAAATCTAAATGAAATACAATTGGTAAATTTTGAAAACAGAGAATGTACACAGATTTATTTTCAACTGTGATGGAAAAGAACTCAGATCAAGAAAATATGATATCTAGCCTATCCATAAGACTTTTCCACAGCCAGAACAACAGCTTATATATTTGGAGCTGACAAAGATTCGAATGCCATTAGTCAAAAGACGAGGACAACTGACTGCCTCCAGAAATATTATGTTTACTTGCAGAATGAACAAAACGTATAAACTGAGTGTTTACGGACATGGTCTTTGAATCTTAATGGAAAAAGCAATAATGAGGTAAGTCATCAACATTGCAATTTCTGTTCCTGGAGACAAGATCCTTCATCCACTTCAGTCTCTATCTGGCTGTTCACTGCTTAGTAGAACCCTCACCTCCCACAATGGGTTTTTGATTCCTGATTAGCTTCCATGGAAGCCTCATCTCTGTAACCTCCTTTGGTTAACATGCTAGAGCATTCTCATATCAAAGCATCCTCCCAGCTTCACCAAGTAATAAAAACTCACACAGTAACATTTCTAGTGAGGAAATGATCCCAGCAGCCTGAGCCTGGGGAATATCAGAAGCTCAGTGCACGTTCATAACAGGGGACTCAGTTCAGAGAATTACTCAATACTGAGCACAGAGTGAGGATTATAAAAAGATCAACTTACATCTTTGTTAAAACTACAAACCAAAAGATCTCTCTTCTCGGCAGAATGGCAGATACAAACTACCTTTGCTATTTTTTAAAATATATACTACCATTTGCTGTATGACAAGAGAACAGAAATTAACACATTTTGCAGTACAAATCTCTCAGTCTTATGGAGACTAATACTTATTTGGTAAATTTAGGACTTAATGAATCTAGGACTCACTCATAC
>JAYECN010421847.1:0-22701 GCA_035222435.1 Microcambeva ribeirae
GCCGGCCGGGCTTGCGGCCGCGCCGGGCCGGGCCGCGCTGCCACGGGGCCGTTCGCTGCGCCCAGGAGGAGCAGGGCAGGCGGCAGCGAGCGCGGCAGCTGGAGCAGGAGGAGAGGCTGGCGGCGGAGCTGGCCCGCCTGAACCGCGAGAAGCACAAGGACGAGAAGATGAGGCAGCAAGTGAGAGAGAACAGGTATTGCCTCCCAAGTGCGCCTGCGTTATTTTAATTCGCAGGTAACCGGCTGTTTCTGTAAAACTCCTTATAAAATTAGTCAGTCACCTGTCACTCATCTGTATTTCCTGATCACCTGTGTCTCTGCTTATTTGCACAGCACCTAACTTTCATTCCTAGTAAGCTGATACTGCCATTGCTAACCCTTTGTCATGGATTCCACAGAAATGAGCTACAGTTGTCAAGTGTGTAACGTGTTTGTCGCTTGCAGATACATATAATTCTTGCTGTAATATTGCTTCAAATCAGTTAAAATCTCTAGTTCAGTTCTGAGTTGTTCTGTGGCTGTTGCCTTCTTTACGTTTGTTTACTTTATCACATCAACTTGCCTGTATAGAGATTTGAATTCTCAAAAGGCCTTCAGGGATGGATCTGCTTTTTTTTTTCTCGCAGGTACCTGCCTTTATCTTATCTTATTTTAATAGGATACAATTGTTCTTTCTGTTTTTTTTCAGTCTTGAACTTCGAGAGTTAGAAAAAAGGCTAAAATCTGCTTACATGAATAAAGAAAGAGCCGCACAGATTGCTGAAAAAGAAGCTATCCAGTATGAGAAAATGGTAATTGGCTTCACTTTGTTCTGAGCAAACTCTAGAGTGCTGGAACTTTTTGTATGGATCATGCTGAGGAATTCTCCTTTGGAGCTGCTGGCCGTTTTATATAAACTATCATTAGATTTAGAATTCTTTTTTTTTTTTTTTTTTTTTTTACAAATGTGTTATTACGAAGGGCTGATTAGCTGCCTTGAGAAAAACGCTTTTACTGGTGCAGTGAAAGCTGCTGTGCAGATGGACTTGCTGATGAGAGGGGAGGTGTGGGGCACCGCAGTGCTGCTGCCTTTGCACAGCTAGTGCCTCATGGTGGATCGTTGCCTCCGAAGCAGGTTGTTGGATGTGCTGTTGCTACACTGAATATTTATCTGAGTAACTCTAGAAAATAACTTGGAGCTTTTTTTTTGTGGAATAACTCACTAATGACGAGGCAGCAGGTTCTGATTAAACTGCTGTTTTGCACACAGTTCAATTTTGAAGAGCTGCTATAAAGAAAACACTGCAGATGGTGCACAGAGTTAAACCACATCTCCGTCATGACGCGGCTGGGAGCTAGTTTCATGATGGATGTACTACTTCTCGTAGTAGTGTAACGTGTAGTTTCCTTTAGGTGCTCTTAGTTCAAGTTCTTTTATATATTCAGGGCTTCCTTGAAGATATTTACTTACAGAACAGTCTACTGAGGTGTTACAGATGACTTAGGGCAGAAAACGTTCGGTCTGTTTGCAGTGTAACTCCTTTTCTATGCTGTAGTTTTTCATTACAAGTTATGCTAGTGGGAGTAAAAATTTATTTTTTTTTTTAAAGAAACGTGAGGCTGAAATAGCCCAAAAAATGAGGGAAGAGTATGAAAGGGTAACAAAAGAAGAAAGTTCTGCAGAGCTGAGGCGAAACAAAGAGAAGATGATGTATCAGCAAGAACTGGAGAAACAGCTTGAGGAGCAAGAGAAGAAGAAGCAGGATGCTTATGAAGAGTTTCTAAAAGAGAAACTCATGATTGATGAAATAGTAAGGAAGATCTATGAGGAAGACCAAATGTTAGTTGCTTTGGATTTTTATTATTTATTAATTTGAAACAAAAGCTTTGTATAATTCTATATATTAAAAAAGCAAACTGTATTTATTTTACAGAAAAAGGCCCATTTTAACACATCATTCCCATTCAGGAAAATTTCTTATCCACATGAATTTTGCTATTTAGAGCCAGAATATTCTTGCCATTCCAGACAATCTTGTGTTCCTTTTCCCTCAATCTGCAATGTGGCCTCTTCCAAGCAGTGCCCTCTTCAGAGCTGTGCTGCTGGCAACTCCTGTGTCTCATGTTTCCATCTGGCCTTATATGCCTGCCTCCTTGTCATCTGACTTTTAAGACATGGGCAGGAAAGGAGATTTGTGTGCGTGGGGATGGAGAATTGAGTGTAAATTCAAAAAAAAAAAAATGTTCTGAATTGAACACAGTTGCTAATTAAAAAAAGTCTTTTTTTAAGCCACTTGCCTTCCTTCCTCCTCCTCTTCCTGTTTTGATGGAGCATGTATGAAACACAGTGATAGTGGCTGCCAGTGAATGGAGTCTGTCTTCCTGAGTGAAATGTTGAATGTTTCTTTTAGGGGTGGTACATTAATTAGTTCTTTCCATCTAAGCGGGCAAGGGGCATTTGAATCTTAAGCTCTGAATATGCTGTCAGTGATGACCACATGGCCTGTTTAACACTGCCACATGTTACGTAACTGTTTAAACATTTCTGCCTTTTTTTCCTGCGCTTGTATAGGGAAAAGCAGCTTAAGTTAGAAAAAATGAGAGCAACACAGGCATATATTGAAGAATTTAAAAAAGAACAAGCTCTCTGGAGAAGGAGGAAACGGGAAGAGATGGAAGAAGAAAACAGGAAGATCATGGAGTTTGCCAACATGCAGCGGCAACGAGAAGAAGATCGAATAGCTAAAGTTCGGGAAAATGAGGAGAAAAAACAAAGACTTCAAAGCATGGTATTGAAAGTTGAAATTTACAGAACAAATACTGAGTATTCCTATATTTCATAAAGAAATCCTTTCTCCTTCTTGTAATAGATTGCCCAGAGTCTGGAAAGAGAACAGCAGAAGCGTGAAGAGCTGGAACAAGTACGACAAGAGCTGCATCAGGAAGAACAAGCCGAGATGGACAGAAAGAAGGAGATGGTAAGGGTTGCTGGGGAGCTGGAGTGGTATGTAGGTAACAAAGGCAAAAGGAGACAGGGTTATCTCATTTTTCCTGGACTTCTCCTGTCAGATATGGCTATTTCAAAAGTAAAGACAATTTGTTAGAAACCATGATTATTCTATATAAAGTGTGTATTTTGTATACTTGTGTATAAACTGTTAAGGTAAAATTTGAACTGGAAAGGCAAATCTTGCAACCTTGCAATAATTCCTGCAGAAGATGCAGGTTAATGAAGCTGGTCTAAATGGGAAAAATATACAGTAGTGTATACATAATTTATAGAGTAATTATAGCTTCCTGATGCTTTTCCATCTACATCTTGCTCTCCAAGAGGCAAGTAATGACCCTTTCCAAAACTTTTCCCTTAGTAATGCTAGTAGGGTTGCCCGTGTCCAAGTGTCATTTTTACGTTTCAGGTCTTCCTTTGTTGGCTTTGGGATGGTTAAAGGGACTTAGATCCCTCCGCGGTCTGTAAGGTGTCTCAAAGCAAAAAGCCTAATGCTGACAAAAGTTTTAGATGCTTTAAATTAACTGATTTTGAGTTGTTTCCCCTTTCTGTTCTGGTAAAAGGAGGTTTCCAAAAGCCTTTATTTCTTAAACATTCTTAGCGAGAGAAGCAGTTCCCAAACCATTTATTATCCCATTTATTAATTTACTCATCTCACCAAGGCGAATGCTTGTAATTTTAAAGTTTGGTTTAACCTAAGTAGGTCAATCAATTGTCTACTGTTTTCTTTTTTTTTTTTTTTTTTCCTGCATGCTGCCCTCCCCTTATCTTGCCATGAGTGACAAAGAAAATCTTACACAGATGCAAGGACATTAACACTGGTATTTTTAGAGCTGGTCAAGAGGACTGTCTTGTTTCACTTCATAGTCATAAAAATAGTATTTCTCCTTTTGTTCTGGACTTAATTTTGACAGTCTTGAGAGACTTGTCTTTTGACCAAACTGGTTAATAATTCAGACTTCACTGTCAAATGTAGAGTGTTTGTACTTATTTATGGTAGAAGATAATGACCACAGTAAACTTATGCCACAACATTCAGATAGACTGTCTGATAATCAATATAATGCTATTTATGGAAAAATTTCAGGAAAAAAATAATTTTCTTTATAGGCAGAAATTGAAAAGAGAATAAGGCAACGTATAGACCTAAGGCAAACATATGAAGAGCAATTGGCTTTAAAGAAGATAGTGCAACAAGCTATGGAAGAAGAGGAGGAAGCCTTCAGACAAGAGATGTTGGCCAAATTTGCAGAGGATGATCGTATCGAACAGATGAACGCTCAGAAACGAAGAATGAAACAGCTTGAACACAGAAGGGCTGTGGAAAAACTTATTGAAGACCGTCACAAACAATTTCTTGCAGACAAAGTAAGAGAAGTTACTTCTCACTGTTGCCTCCTGCCTAAGCTGTGCTGTTTCAGTACCACAATACTTCTCCTATGCTAAGGAACTATTACAGAGGCTGTTGTTCATTAGGGAAGGGTGACAGGGCAATTGCAGAGAATGTGCAGAGCAGGGGGCAAGGCTTGGCTTTGCTGACAACAAAGAAGCCTTCTTAGAGCTAACCTTGCTCTGCTGAAGAATCAGGAGCCCCTGTACATCCCTGTATACATGATCTGCTCTGCAAACATTTCCTGAAGAGGTGCATGAGCAGCACCACAGCTGTTACACTGCTCAGTCACTGATGAGGGAGCACTAATAATATGTGAGAAGGGGGAAAACCCAACCTTGATTTCAGTTGCTAAATTAAATCTCTTGCATTAGCATCTGAGACACAAAATGCTTATAGGTGGAGATAGTCATGAGATTCTATTTTGCAATTGGTAGGCTTGTTTTCTGGAGTATAAATGATACATGTAATATGAATTGCAGTTTCTAGTCATCAACATGAGAATACGTGCCTGTTTTTCCTTCTCCTGGGTTAGAATATTAGGGTAGAAACAATTGACTTGCAATCAGATCTTCACTCGCTGATCCTTTAAAACAGGTTCTAGGATGAGATTAAACATTTATGTAATAGACAAGCTTCATGTTTTGCTTTTCAGAGTCTTTTCGCTTGTCTGAGATCTTTTTTTTCTAGTTACTAAGTGTAGCTTGTTTAAACAGTGCTTTGTTTTTGACATGCAGTTTTTTAATCTTTTTTAAATGAATCTGCTGTGACTGGGAGTTAGTTAATCACTTGTAGACCCTGCAGACCAGGAGAGGAAACTTATTCCACTGACAAAGATTTCTATTCACACTACTGTAGATAGGGGTCAAAATGAATGCTCAGAGAACAGAAATTGAACAGTAATGAAAACTTGTTCATTGCAGGAACGTGAATTTGAAGAAAGGCAGCTAGAAGAGAGAAGACAAGAAAACATTCGTTTAATTGTTGAAGAAGAGCGACAGAAACTCCTGAAAGAGCACGCATCTAAGTTATTAGGTTATCTTCCTAGAGTAAGTGAATTACATTACCTTAAACGTTTGTTTTGCAGATCACTTCTCCCCTGGATAGTTTAAGGTTGCAGTAGAAATCAGCGGATGTCCTTGCTGTGCTCACAGCCTTCCTGCGCTCACTTTTGTTCTTTTCATTTGAGAAGCAGAGAATAACAAGGACTCTTGCTGTACAGGGTGCTGTGACAGGGCCGTATTTCAGCACCGATGGCTCGTGTGCGACGAGCTCAAGAGTGTCCCTGTCACCCTTTCACACCCTGTCACATCCAGAACTTTGGGGGTGTGGATGGAAGCTGAGTTTCTGATAAAGGTTTTCAGGGCTGTCATTTCTCTTGACACGTTGGTAGTCATGGATTTTGTTTTTAAAAGCAACACGAAGTACCATGGATACAAATGACTGCATTCACTTTCATAGCAAATTTCAAAGATCCAGTAATAATCTCTATATTTTAATTTTCCCATGTGTTTCTTTACCTTATTGCAGGGAATACTGAAAGATGAAGATGACGTTAACATGCTTGGGGAGGAATTTAGGCTGGCCTATCAGAAGAGAAGTGGCAACACGGCTTGAGCAGAGTGCTGACGTTTCCCCCATCTCATCCTCTGCTCCGCCACTAGATGTCATCTGGTTTCTAAGGAAAATCTCTGTTTGCTGTTGAGAGTTAGGAGTTCCTCCTTAATATTATAAAAAGGGTCTCCATTTCAAGATCAGAGTTCTAAACTGATGAGCAGCTAGTTTTATTTAAGTGTGTGTGGTGCTTTTTCCCCTCATCAATAAACTATTTGTTTATGGATTTCTCTATTGCTTTACCTAAGACCGTGAGGTCAGTACCACAACACCCTTAAAAAATGTTTTCTCCAGCAACTTTACAGAAACTTAAGCTAGTATAAATTCAGATGTCTATGTCAGTATGGACTATATGATTATCTTAAAATACTATTTTTATTTTTAATTTGAATATTCAGCATTACTATTAAAATATTAATGTACTAAAATGTAGATTTCTCATCTTGAAGGACAGGTCCGAGTTGAGTTGATTGTGTCACTGCTAGTCCTGTCCTTTGTTTCTAGCAGGGTCTTAGTGTAAACAGTTGCATTCTGAGGTCAGAATCATTGTTTATTCCCTTCTCTTAGTGACAAACCTGTCACTTAAAATATCTTGTTCCTTATGAATTACTCCAAGGGAAGAATCTCTTGAAATAGCTGTGGAATTGCAAGAGGTTCATGCATCGCAACGCAGACTTTTACAGTTTTTGTTCATTAATGTACCCACAATACGTTCAGCTCACCTACACTCAAACTTTTATTTAGTTCTTGATTATGACGACACCATTATAATGTCTTTACGGAGGCACCGGTGAAAATAGAGCTGTCACTCCTAGGTAATATGTGATGTCTGGGGAAAGATTTCAGTGTGTTTTTGCCAGACAGGGTATAAGATGATATTGCTAAAGTTATCAACATTTCTATTAAAGAGATGTTGAAGCTTAAATTAGGCAGACAGCCTGATTAGTTGGTGCAAGGGATTCTGTTGCAGAGAACAGACAATACCTGATACCTTCAAAACTTTTTTTTTTCAAAAAGTATGTGACATTTTCTTCTCAAATGGATCATAGGTTGGTTTCTTCCTCTTGCAATGAGAAGTTTTTTGAAATGAAACATAGCCTTCCCTTTAGCCCAAATACCACCTTATCTGAGGCAATTTTTAAATGTTGAGACAGAACCCGCTGGTAACAGTTTACTTGGTGGAATATTCCTTGCATGTTCTGTGCTTGTCTGCTCACTACAGACTGGACAAATTCAGCACCAGTGCCAAAGAGACTTTGATTTCATGGGATATTGCAAACCATTTATCTTTTTCTATAATTCTTTTTTTTTACAAATTAAACAATTTCAACATAAGCAAATTCTCAACCCAATGAATGTAATGGGAACATACAGGTGTAATGAGCAATGCGTACTTATCTACAGTGCCAAAATGAGATGCCATCTGGCTTGCGTTTCAAGCAGAAGCTGCTTTGTCATTGAATCAAGAATTTCCCCAGTCCAGCGCTTTCATGAATTCCTCTTCAGTAAAAGAAAGCATCTTAGCAGCTTCAATATGCATCTTAAAGAAAGGAAAAGAAATTAAATTAGCTAGAAGCAGAGATTAAAATAGCATGAATGACTAATATAAACTCCTATGTAGCTGGAATAGCTAAAGGCTGCATTTTTATTTATTTATTTATTTTAAGATACCTGCTTTGCTCTGTCATTCTGCTTTTTCATATTTGGGTATTGATGGACAGCTGGCTCTTCTAAGCTGCCAAGGCTATTCATAGTTTCTTGCAACAATCCTATTTTGTAACATTAAGGTAAGGTAGAAAATAAAAGAAAAAAAATGGAGAAGGTGGAGAGGAAGGGGAAACACACTTTTTGTGCTAAATATCACAACTTCTGCTCTAGGGAACCAGGAACTGTAACTTTTCCTTAGTTTTCTGCATTACCTTACAGATAGGATACTTTCAACAGGGCCGGGAAATTACTGAAGAATGTGACATTCCTTGTGGTACCTTAAGAAAATTTGTACACTTCAAGCTGATCATAATTCCTTTCAACTTTAGAGCTCCCACAAAGCAAGTATGTCACTAAGATTCCTACTTAGCTTCTGCTTCTCATGCATGATCTTAGCAAAAGAATGTCTTGCAGTTATAAAAGAACATAAGCAGCATAAAACAAAGAGCATTAAATCAAACTACCGTCGAGAAGCAGCAGCAGCCAAAAAGCCCCAATGCTGCCCATACTCCCAATGAGGGAAACAAACATCCCCCTTGTTCTACTCAGCCCTGTCTTCACATGAAGACATAAACTGTTACCTCTGCTTATTTAAAGGGGCAAGGAAAATGTTCAATCTAGGTAGTTTTTATTTAGAATATGATTTTTTTTTTTTTAATGTTTTGAAGCACAGGAACCAGCTAGGGTGTAAAAGGGTCTGTTTTAACATATATAATCAGCTCATAACAAAAAAGAGGATCCAACTCCCACAGGTAGTAAAATACCCTGCAGTTCTGTCAAGCTCACAGTGACTTCCCTCAATCCTTTCTTAAAACTAATATTTTCTATGAAATTCTCACTTCCAATGCAAGCAGAGAATGGGCTGAGAGACTGATTTGAACACCAACAACTGGCAGTTGCAAGTCAACCTACTACTGCAATTCAACACCATTTCGAGATCCTTTCTCTATCATTTCTCATGTGGTAGCTTGTCCTGCCCTTCAAGCTACCTCTACCTACCACACACCTCTGAATCCAGCACACAGATATCATACAAAGTCCAAACTAGATATTTTCCAATGGATTTGGTAAAAATCCTTGCCAAAACAGAAGTGAAGCTCTTCAGGCGATCATGTATTTTGGTCACATGAGCTTTGCCTGCCCTCCCCTTCTCCTAGCAGAAGTTATAAAAGGCCAAGCCAGCACCATTCGCCCTCAGTTTCTTCCAACCACAATTGGCTTACAAGAATGAAAATTAACAGCAAGTGTTTTCTGTAAGTAGTTAACATTTTTAATAACAAAGGATAAATAATTTTCTCTACTGTATCTATCTTCAGTTCTGGTGCAGTGTTTCTTTGTTAAATATCTTTAGTCAAGTTCTGCGATGTTCCCTGAGGTTTCTGATTCACAGCGTTAGAGAACTATGATCCCTTGGCTCCCCTTTCAGTGAATTAACAGACCCCAGAATGCCAAGCCGGGTTGCGGACAGGGTAGATAGGAGTGACTATTCCATCTTTTTCATTCTCAAACTTGAATGTCTCACAGGGAATACAAAAGAAAATCTGAAAGGACCATGCTCCTCTGAAGCGAGATCACCTCTGCTGGCAGGAAGGCCCAGGTCTCCCTGCAGAGCATAGGGCATAGCTAAAGCCCTATGGGAGAGCGGAGCTGCAAATCCTCCTTACAAGCTCCGAGGAGGACAGTCACTATGCAGCACTGTGACTAATAAATGATGCAGGTTGGCAGATGCTACTCGTCCAGTATTATCTAAGAGGCACAAACTGTTATAGGAGATTTACTCTCTGAGATCGTGAAGTTTTTTGATTCAATCAAATAACACAGAGCAGACAGAGAACTGCAGTTTTTTTTTTTTTTTTCCCCCTCCTCAGACTGGTGGTAGCCCGGAAGTCTCTGCAGCCATTTTTTATAAGCAGTAAATGGCAGAAACTGTTGCAGGAAAGCAGCTATCCTGAGAGGGGTGAATGAAAATTCTCTTCAAACAGGTGCACGGTGTAGGTATAATCCTGAATCAGTGCATCATCAGCTCCAGGCTCAACTCAAGAAGGTCCAGCCTTTGCTATGAAGGACAATACTGGCAACATGCACTAATAAAACTGAGGCTGCTGCTCTTGGTCACAGGGCTCTAGTTACACAGTGTGTTACTTGACAATTGACACACTTAAAGTTGCTAAGTGAAGTAAAACAGTATTTGTCTTCTTACCTTTTGTCTCTTTAAAACATCAATCAACTTTAACTGCTTCTTAAAACCTGTCATTAGCTCTCCTTTTTGCTTCTGCAGTTTTTTGTTTTCTGTTTTTAATTCTTCAATTGTTTTGAGTTCTTGGTTAGCTGCATCCTACCACAGAGGAAAAAGAAACTTGTTATTCCTGGAAGTGGTGTTTTAAGCAATTAAGCTTGGAATACCATAACAAAATGACTAACAGTAGTCACACACAACATTCCAGAAAAGAAAGAGAATGCATCAAAATATTCCCTCGCCGAAGCCTAGAAGAAGAAAAGCAAAACTCAAAGGTAGCTATACTTATTGGCACTCCAGGGGAAACACAAGAAGCATTAATATTGTTTGCCAGTGTTATGTATGAGGGATGTATACGTACTGCTCCCTGTTCCTGAACACATCTAATTTTCAAACAAAAGGGAAAAATACAAATAGACTATCACTTTATTCTATGTGGTTTTTTTTTGTTTTTGTTTTTTTTTTTAACCTCCAGCATAGGTTCTAGTAGTAACAACAAGGATATTGAATCAAGCTGTTTGGTGACTGATGACAAATTAACTTTGGAATTGTCTGTGAGGGATACAAAACTTGTCAAGTTCTCCACGTTTTCTGCCTTATTCTAGCATTTTTGCGTGATTACAAATTAAAATTTGTTTGTTTTTCTAAGGCACTGTACCTTCTGACTTTGCTTCAGTTTATTCAGCTCTACTTTATACCTTTCTGCTTCTTCCACAGCCCTATTTAAGCGAACTTCTGTGGCACTCTGACTGGTTGAGGCCTGCTTTTGTGCATGCTTTAGCTTCTCTAATTCCTATGCAAGAAGTCAAAGATAAGAACAGACATTATGAATAATGATATTTAATGGATCCCATATAAGCAATACATTTACATCAAGGTTCATTCTTGAAATCCTGCTGTGGACTTTTTTGCCTGCAGACAGAATCAGTCTCTAGGCCCCCTAATTCCACTGTTACAACATCTGCCTCTTTCTTTCTAGAAAAATCTCAACAATCCATCCTTCTAATTTTTAACACTCTCTTCAAATATTGTGGAGCCAATCATGTAAGAAAGACCAGAGACTAACAAGAAAACCTTCTGTGCTCTGTCAGAAAAAAATGAACACCCAACCTTGTGACAGATTTTGAAACAGAAACTAGTATCCCCAGCTGCTTTTTCCTCCCTGATTCTTTTGACTCTTATTCCAAGATACTGCCACAAATCACTATTCAGCATTAAAAAGTTAAGTGTAACTGAAGGTGGCTGAGGGCGATAACTACTTCATCTAGGAGATAGTAATTCAAGTGTTTATGGGAACAGTGAAAACAGTTCCCTCTTACCTCTGACACTAGCAGTTCACAGTGCTGCGAGCAGGAAAATGAGAAAGAGAAAGCTGTCACATCTTGACAGCTTTATGGAAAAGCTGTAGACTTTTTTTCTTTTTAAACCCATCAAATTTTTAATTTTAAGTTCAAAAAGACAGGTTCATTTAACCAAAATGGGGCAGAGAGGAGGCTTTTAAGCCTTTACCAGCAACATATTTTGTTCCTGAGCAATTGTTGCATTTTTCTCAGTTCCACCTGAGCACTTGTGGTTATTAATTTAAACTTCCACATCACTTATCCTATAAATATGTTTTTAATGTGCTTATGTTGTACCTTAAGTAAATGTCTAATTGAGAAATCTCTATGGCAAAAGCATATTTGAAAGAAGGGACACCTCCTGGGACACTGGAGAGATGATCAGCTGTGTATGAGCAGCGGCACAGTCTGTCTGAGGAAGTTATGGAGACTGCTGCCACTGAAGGTTTTAACAATAGGCTGAACAAACTTATGTCCACGGTGGTTCAGGTACAATCCATCCTGTTTCGGTTTAAGACAAAGGACTAAATGACTTTGTAAAGTCTCTTAGCCCTATTTTTTATTAGCTGAAGAGTAGAGTAACTATGCAGTTGTTTTGCCTGATAGAATCAACAGCTAAGATACCTACTTAAGTGATCAGAAACCTCAAAGCAACCACAAAAAAAAAAAAAAAAAAAGAACACTAACACTTATTCTCATTTTAAAATTTCAGTATTACTTACCATTAAGATGAAAGCTTTCACTGCTGCATTGCAATATTTAATGGAGGTATAAATAACATTTTGTTAGGTTATGGCTTGTGTTCAGTTTTCCACAAATTTTTAAATGATGCAGTAACCCGCTTATATTACATGTTTGATTTTGAAGTCAATCTCTCTAGCTCTGAGTAATTAAAGAAGAAACACATGCTGCTCCTAGATTAGGTTCCAAACAAACAACGATGAGCACTTCAGCCATCTGCTGTAACTAGGCACATATACCATTTTGCGTATGTGACCTACAGTAAGAGCCAGGTTCCTTTTGATTCATCCAAATTGCAGCAACTAGTTTTTAAACAGTCTGTTTTCAATAACGATTAGGCATCTTTCCTCCACCTCCAGAAAAATGCAGGTGTGTGGGTTTTTTTTTTTCCCCAACATTCAGCATGTCCTATTAAAAGTATTATTTATAGAAGTAATTTTTAGTAATTATCATCAAACCCACAAAAATTTCCACTGCATTTTCCAGAATTCCACCTTTGTTCAGTTTGATTGCAGTTTCTGAATAGGTTGATTTGCCTCTTGTAGATCTTTTACAGAATAATTTAATTAAAATACAGAAAAATATGATTGTAGAAGCATGAGAAAAAAACAACTAACAGAATATTTTTTTCCTTTTAAAAATACAACTACTAAAACTATTATCAGAGATAGAAATTTTAATGAAAAAAGTTGGCTACAAATCTGTAAATCTCAGGTAAAGAAGGTGATTTGATGCTTTTATTCTTTTTTTGAGCTAAATGAGAGCAGTATGTGCAATACCTTTTCTAGTGCTATGACCTCTTGTTGTAATTCTTCACTTTTTTTGTTTGCTTCTTGTGACAACATTTTGTACTTCTCAGTCTGAGACTGCTGCATACTGACAGTTCGTTGCAGTCTAGTGTTCTCTTCCACGGTATCTTTAAGCTGAGATTTCAAATTCTCATTTTCATCTTCCTGTTGAACAGTAATTGGGAAAAAAAAAAAAATCTTTCGAACATTGCAAGGAAGCAGTAGGATAATGTGACGCTAATGTTTTTAAATAAAAGGTAATATAAACATATGTATTGCAGGTATGATGATACCAGTACTACTTTTTAAATTATTTCAAAGTGCTAAGATATTTCATGACAGATTTCACAATACTTTGAGAAATGAAACTATTAAGGTAATTAAAAAAACAGTGCTTAGAGCCAGTTTCCTGAGGCAGTAATTTAGAAGAGAAATATTTTTCCTTATTCTTTTCTATAGTCTTTTACCTATGACTGTCTTGTAGTATGTAAAACAAATGCGATCTCCCATAATTCAAAGCTTACTATCAAAATTTTATAGAACAATACAAATAACAATAGCACATAGATATGTACACACTAGGAAAAAAAAAAAAAAAGAGAGAACATAATTGTGGCTAAACCAATCAACCAATCCATTATGCTTGAGAAGATTATGTGGTTTCTACTTAAAAGCAAATTAATGTTCCAGGGACATCAAATATTCTAACAGAGGTTTCACTCAGCATCAAGTGAATCCTGTATTAGCTTCATGACCTACTGACAATCACATCCCACTTCAAGCATTATGATGCAAAGGCATTTTTCTTTTATAATCTTTTAAATACTATAAGTGAATATTAATGTTGGAAAGTTCGCAGATATACTAAAGCCCTCACAGCACAGGCTAAAATAGAGTTTCTATGAGAACAAGGCTTTGTCTCCTGCCCTCTAATGCCCTAGGACACATGTGCTTTACCACAAATAGCAGGTGACTGAATGTACCTCAGGAACTTCTACTTATTTACAACTGATTTATTGCTTCCTTATGAAATTGTACTGTGAATTGAAAAAAAAAGCAAACAAAAAAGTCTGTCTCAAGGCACCACAAATATGAAATTTGTGACCTTGAGAACGCCAGTTATTTCCACAACACACAAAACAGTAACCAAAATTATACATTTACAGGTTCTGTGCTGTGGAAGCAAGAGGATGGATACACGGTTTCCTTCTGTCATCTCATAAAGCCCCTGAGCTCTGTAGTATTTTGACATGACATGATGAAATTCAGCAACTACTGACAAAATGGTATTTGATTTGAAATCTAATGTAACAATTTTCTTGGGACCACAGCAAAATTAAAGTATTTAAATGTACAGGCAGCTGTACATTTTAATAAAAATACAAAAATAAATTATCAAGAACAGATATATAAAATATGAAAATTCAATTCCTTTTAAGGATTTTCTTTAGATACTCATCCACAAAAAGCTAGATAACATGCTCCTGCTCCTTAACCTTAAACCAAAAGCTTGCGAGGAAACATGTGTCTTGTCATATGTTCACAGTATCATCATCAGATTTGGGCCTGGAGATTAAACAGAAAAGAAACATTCTGAAGAGACCACAGCTGAGAATAATTGTGAGCTGAGACCACTTTTGAGGAAACCTTGCTTGATTATACATACACGAAAAAGAGGTGATCCCTCAGGCAGATGTACCCAAACCCTTTTTAGGTTTTAGAGCTCAACGGATGCTTAACCACCACCTAAAACATAATGCCAGACAAGGCAGATTCTAAAACTCGCCTGCAGCTCGCTCTGTTAGTAAGGCAGCAGTTAGCTTTACCCTGCCTTAACTTCACCTTATGATCTCTCCAAATATATAAACACAGATATAGTCCTTGCAACAAGGGTAATCTTGAAAATGGAGAAACCCTAGTTTCTATTTGGATATAATATACCACTTTAAATTGGACTGCAGAGCAGCAGTTCCCCAAATTTTTTTCTGCCCAGGAAACCTCTAGTAACTACGTTTCTTGAATGTCTTTACTCCTCATTCTGCCCTCGCTTTCCTTCTTTCCTGCTAGTTAATTTTCCCAAATTTTATCTGACAAGCTTACAGTGCAAAGACCGCAGTTATATATTAAGTATTACTCCCGACTCCAAGTTCTTAGAAAATTTTAAAAAAGAGAACCTTAGCCCTTGAATATCTGAAGATGATGCAACAGCAGAAAAAAATCCTAGTTCGAAAACTGAAGGCAAAGGAAACCTACTGTGATTATTTGTAGATATACTTGGTTTCTACTGATAAAAAACTCAACTCTTACCTTTTTCCTGCATTCACGTACTACATTATCCAGCTCTTCCTGCATAACACGTAACTTTGCTTTAAGAAATCTGACTTGAGCTTCTGAAAACATAAAAAGTTACATTTGATAACCCACAATTTAAGCATTCTCTGAAACGTCATGTAATGCAGAAGAGATACTACCAACCAGGACCAAACCAAGAACTCATTTTTATCTTCCTATTTTTAAATCATCATGCTAATTGTTTACAATTATTATACAGAAATAGGCAAATTACAAGTTAACTTTCCAAAGAAAAGCATGTAAATTTTTTATTCTTAGGCAAAACTTTGGATAGATTTCTCTTTTTTTTTTTGTGAAGTCAGAATCTTTCTTTCTTGCTTGGCATCCACAACGTCCCATGACAAAGAATTTTCCAGTTTAATCACGCATTATGTGAAATAAAGCAGTCTGTGTAGCTTGTTTTAAATCCGATTTAATATGGTATGTGCTGGGTTTTGCACTATTAAAAGACAGTTTTTCCCTTTACCATTAGTGATTTCATTACAGAATCTTTCATATTTCTCTCAAGAAGTATTTTTTTTCCAATCAGCATAACTTTGCATTTTTAATGGTGAATATAATTCTCCGTTTTATTGTCCCATTCAGTATTATGTGATTCTTTTTATATGTTGGCATGCTTAAAACTTCAATGTCACTTTTATCTATCTTAAAATCAGTTTTATCTACAGATTCCTTTAGTTACTATCTTTCCCCTTCTTCAGACTATTCTTCTGTATACTGAACAGTGTAAAGTTCATAACAGATTGCTCTGGGACCATGCCAGTAACTGTGAGAAACGGTTGTTTCTCTACACTATCCTGTCTCTTCTTTTACTCAGTTGTTAGTCCCCAGACAACTTTCCTTTATAACTTGGTCTGTTTTGTTTCAATAAGTCCACTTTCTAGTAAATCTTTTTGAAAATTCAAAACAAAACAAAACAAAACAAAACAAAACAAAACAAAACAAAACAAGCCATCTTTAGGAGGTGGCTATTATCCAAAATTAGTTTGGATTCTCTCAGCAGATCAAGATAATTAAATTCCTCATTGGTCAGTTTTAATCACCAGGTGAGGCTGATAAGGGGGATGGTCTTTCAATTATAAAGTAATCAACAGTTTAGAAAAAGGAAGCTGAGAGAGGCTTTTCCCTCCTACAGGAGTGAATGATGGTCTTGAGCTCTGGAGATGACATGAAGCAAGACAACATATTCAGGTATTTTGTTTATATATATATATACACACACACTTGTGTGTATTAGATAAAAGTAAATATAAGTCTTTAAAAATTTATGTTTCTATGTGCTTTTGCCATTGCTTGTTATAGCAGTGTTGAAATGTTTCCTGCAAAAATACACCTTGAGAAAGATAATGTGCAAGTTCCTGGGAAGGTAGGAGAAGAGCTGCACTGTGAAGGAGAGGTGAGGAAACCAAGTCCAGGAAGATCCCTGCAGAAAGGAAGGGAAAGGACCATGCTATGGAGGTTTTTGAGTCTAATACATGCATGGAAGCCTCACCACCTCCTGCTAGGGAATTAGTTCCTCTGTAACATGACTGACTTAGTATGTAAATCTCCTTCAGTGTGAAGCCTGTTAGTGCTCTCTGAGTTAGCTGCTCTGCAGTAACTTAACACATTAAAGATAGAGATCTGATCTGGGAGGTGTTCAGGGTGTTCTAAATGATGAATTCAAAAAGCCAAGTCAGTCCAGAGTATTTTTTCTTTGTAGCTTATAATTAAAGTTAGAGGAACAATCCTCAGTGCTCACAGATAGGCTGTTTACACACAAGATTTTATTACTAGACACCAAAAGTAACTCTGAGTTACCTTGCATTTATGTGGTGTATTTTTCAAAGCAATTTATTTTTAGTTAAGGAATGAGAGATATATAAATATGTGTTTTGAGAGACTTATCAAAGGAAGATTTACAGAGAACTACTTGAGGTTAAAAATCAAACTGTTTGTATGCTGATTTGCTTGGTGACACCAAACTGTTAGACTACATAAAGAAGTAAAACCTTTTTTCTTCCCACAATCCAGTTTAAGGGATAAGAAGTTTTTCTGTAACTTCTGGAGAACTTCCCTTTCCCCCTCACCCTCCAATAACCCATTTCTTGCATCAAATAACCCATTTCTAACAGGAAGCAAGAAAAGCTACTTACCCATAGAAGGAGACCTACCTGCTCCAATTTCATTTCCAGCACTTGGAATAATATCATCACCCAGACAATCTGACAAGTCCCCTTTCTCTAGCTCTTCTTCAATTTTGCTTATTGTTTTTCCTAGAGAATAATCTGTACAGTCCTCTAGTACTGCAACATCATGGGCATTTTGTATTTCTGTGTTTCTTATTTTTGAACTAGGGGGAAAAAATAATTTTTTTTTTTTTTTAAATCTACAATACAGGAATTTTTGTATTTGCTATATTTAAGAGTATCCAAAGTCACTTAACTAACATAACTTTATCATTCATATGCCCATGAATAATGCCTCAATGGGAGCCTGAGGCTCACCAAAATAGCATTATAGTTAGATCCTAGAGGGCCTGATGTTTCCCATCTCCTGCCCAGTCACCAGTCACAGTTCTCCATCACCTAAGTGTTTCCTTAGGCTGCCTCAGACAACAGAGGCAGGCAGGCATCTTTCATTGAAATGCAGGGCTTGCCTATCAGCCTTGAAGTGAAAAATAAGTCTTGTTGTTGTATTAATCACATGTATTCACTACTGGTTTTTAGGTGCTCTAGGCAGGTAAACAGAGATAGCTAAAAGATGGAGCCGACGGGAGTCAGGGACGAGGTTCGGTGCATTCATTTTGCAAATATATATGTGGATACAAGAACTTATGTAATGCAAGCTTATACAGATATGCTGATAGAAAGCACAATATTTCATTGCAAAAGAAAAAAGTGTATAACTAATTACCTTGAAGATGACCTTTTTCCTTGACTGCCAGAGTACGGTCTGTTCGGAGCCACGGAATTACACTTCTTGTTTGTTGGCTACAAAATTTTTCCGAAAGCAATGGACTCTATTAGTTACGAATGATTCTTTGGTAGCACCTTTTCAATTTTCGCATGTTCAGACTCTAGGATGCTTCTTTTAAAAGTATGAATGTCAAAGTCTCAGAACTTCAGGAAAGCACTAGTTTGACTTGTGCAAGTCTTTATCTTGCAAACTGTGTCCACATATCCAAGTTATAATACATCCAATAGTCACTTGCTAGTGGTAATTTTTTGTATGCATATGTATGATAAATTCATGCATAAGCAAGGTTCTCAGTTATTAAGATATTAACTATTGGACTATCAGAAAACTGAGGGTTTTTTTTTTTTTTTTTGAACCATATTTATTCCCTGTAGAAGGAAGCTCTAGCTATGTGCTTGGAGATCTCTCAATTAAGTTCTTTCAGAAATCAGCTTTCTCTACTGTACTGTAACAAACAACTGAAGACAGCATTTTTGGAAGCTTTAGCTCACCTCACAACAGATTCAATCTAATTATGATTAGACTAGTGCATTTCATAGCTTCATTTCTAACTTTCTTTTCCCATTGTATTTTCCTCCTTGTGTTGTTATTCTGACTAATATTTAATTATTTAAAATAAAATAGTAGTCTTTAGCGTTATACCAGGGAGAGGGGAAGAAGGTGGAACTGAAATATGTTCTACTATTTTGTACTTAGTGCTCTGAACTTGAGAACCTCAAAATACTGAACACTTCTGAGAAGTAACAGATATGGCCTTACAGGAGAGAAATATAAAACACAGAAATTAAATAGTGGAACCTCCACCCAGCCACCAGTGCTACTACCTGCATTTTAAAAAAAAAAAAAAAAAAAAAAAATCTAGGGCACCTTGCTCCATCTGTCTCTTTACCACTCTGCTTTGAACATCACTTGCCCTATTTATTTATTTTTCAACCCACTTCCTTTCCCCATACGTCATCTATGATGTAGCACAGATGTAGCATCGAAACCAGAAGTAGTATTTAGAAATTACACTGGAACAGGATGTCAATCAGGATAGTTTTGAGTTCAATACCTTGACATGCGAGTGTGTAAAAGAGGCGGCTTCTGGGTAGAATGAATCTCTGCAAAATAAATACAAAATAAAAGTTAAGCAAAATTCAAAGAACTTGAGCAGCAAAACAAACTTTTTACAGACAATATTAAAAATTCCTGTCACAATCAGGAGACTACGTAATACATCTAGAGCAACCAAGATAGCTAAGGTGGGAACACCTGAAGTCTAGTCCCTAACATTTCAGGTGACTGCTGCAACTACCAAGCTATTAAATCAATGATTTGGGGAGTACTTGCACAGTATGCAGAGTGTTAACAGCTTCAGGAGACGCATGTTTTCAAAACTCAATGGTCTACGTGCTTACCTGACCTTTTAAAAAAGTTACATTCAAATTTTGGAATTAATACTCATGGCAGGAAATACAAGCCTCCCCCCTCTCCCCCTTTTTTTTTTTTTTTTTTGGTTTTGTATACTGAGAGCAAGTGCTATGGTGTGCTTATATTGACTGTTGTCAAGTGAATTGACAGGAACTGTCAAGTGAGTTCAGAGATGGAAACACTTTAAAAACTAGGCCTGACAATTTTATGGAATATATATAACAAATACTGTACCTTTTTTTTTTTTTTTTTCTCCCCCCCCCAGGTAGGAGGGAAAAAAAAAAGTAAAAAGCAGCTTGCTTATCTCCTTATTTTTCTAAAATATCATAGTTTTTAGTTTCTAAACTTTGTTAATTTTTTATGTTGGAAATGAGCAGAATTTTAGTATCCTATGTATTTTTCATTCCAAGTTTCTTGATAAATAGATTTTTTAATTTGTTTTCAAACCTTGAATTATGTGGATCTATATTAATGCACTGCAAGGTGAGTTTTGTGCTGCCTTCTATATTTTCTACTATTCTGTTAACATGGAGGCTTACAAAAGTTCTGCAATCAAACTTAAGTATTTTAGTTTTTGGTTCAGTTAATTTAGACAAAGGTTTAGATTTTGCTTTTTAAAAACAAAAAAAAAAAGCTTCCATTCATCATCAAGAATTATCTGCAAAAAGCTCCAGATTTTACTAATCCAAAAAAAAAGGGGGGGGGGGACACTAGAAAAATCGTCTTTGCGTGGATGGCAACAGACTTCAAGAATAGGGTAAACAGACAAAAACTAATCATCCTATTTTCCTTATGCTTCCCTCCTATTGGCTAGCTACAGAAGTATGCAGAAAGCTTGGATTTGCTGCCACAGAAACACCAGTGCATATTATTCTGAAAGATATGAAAATACAACAACCTTAGGCTCAGAAAAGCATCCTTCTTTCCATTGATAGACTATTTTTAGCATATCTGTTGGCTCAAGGATTTCTTTAAAAGTAAAAACAAAAACCCCCTCAGTGTTCAATCAGTTTGAGGAATTCATTTAATCTTATTGGTTTCTTTCTTCTTCCCCATGCATGACAACTCATTTGTTTAAAACCCTCCAAAGATGGCCGTATATAGGCTTCTTGGTAAGTGACACAAAGTGTAAAATCTGAAAAGACACCCAAGTGAGTGGCTAGCTGAGCGTGGGGCCGCTGAGACGGAAGGGAACATGCCGCAATTCCAGCTGTGCGTGCAGACAAGGTGTGTGTGCCCAAGCAAGCCCTTTGTTGGCTACCCCTGCGCGAGCGCAGTCCACCTGCCCCGTGCGCAGCAGCCTCTGTCGCTGTGAGCCTGGCAAGGGGCTGAGCAGGGAGCGTAGAAACAAAAAGGATTGCGATGTGGTGTCACTAGAGCAGCTCTGTCTGCTCTCTGCAGCTGAAGTTTCTGTGTGAAGACTAAACTTAAGAACTCCAAAATCACACTAATTAATAGATTGACTTAAATATTTTTGGTGGGCTTTGTTTTTGTTGTTTTAAACCACTGTTTACTCAATTTTTCTAAACTAGTTGTTGTCTTTCTGATTCTATTAGTTTGCTTCAGTCTTTTCCCCTCCTTCCAGTAGCTTTAGCGTTTATTCTCCTTAGGCAGAGCAATGTAACTGCTTTCAAAGAAATCTTAGATTGCTCCCACAAAAATATGTATATATTAAGTACTTGGAATTAATCCAGTTGACTAGCCTCGATGTTAATTCATGGCTGTGTGTACCCAAATACTGGCATGCACTTCTGTGCTCTTGTTTTGTTTTTAATACAATATGGGATTTTAACTCTTCTTTCAAGTAAATTTTTACCATGATAGAGATGGAGGTTGCTTTTTAAGTTTTTTTTTTTTTTTTTTTCTCTCTTTTAATTGGTGTATTGGCTGGTACTGACATGCTAACTGTCTGCACTTTACTCTCCCCCTCCCACACCACCCCCTTGCATTTTCTGCTCCATCAGAACTGTTAACTCCCTTTGTAGGGCTGATTCTTCCAATTATCCAATCATACTTCTTGGAAAAGAAGCCTTCTAACTCAAAGCCAGTTTGAATTTTTAAAAATCTTCTCTCTAGTATTTAGTCCATGTAATCCCTCACACACTTGCTGTCACATCTTTTTTTGTGTATGGAAAAAATCCATTTACAGGTATATAAAGCCTCACTTTTTGTTTTAATTAGCTTTTACTCTGCACAAAAGTATGTCATCTCTAGCACTTTCACAAATATAATTTCAAAACAGTTTCCCAACTACAACTTAATATTTGAAGCAGGTTCTAATTTGATGTTGCATCTTTCCTTTTAACATTAGTAACATGATTAATTTTGGAATTTAAGAGATCAGAATCTTTGACTAAATTTGTAAATCTTAAATTCACCCTTCTTTAATGCTATCAATACAGCAGCCCTTGAACAGCTACAAATTCATGTTGTGTATACGGTCTGACTCTAACATGTTCAAATATATAGGCCAAAAGTGCTGCTGTTCATATATTTATGAAGGCAAAAAGGTATCTCTGCCTCAAGTGTAATGATCCCCAAGATGCTGAGGGTGGCAGCTGAACCTCTGGCTGTTTCAGTGGTTTGTTGTTATCGTGTTTTTGTTTTGATGAAGCTCTTCTCAGAGACATTTAGTACAAGTTAAATTGGAACCAAAAGAATCAATATCTACTTCCTCCCACTTTTTCAACTGAACTGGTTAAAAAAAAAAAAAAAAAAATACTGCTGAGCATTTACTCTTTTGTACTGCGCATAATGCACAATATCTTTACTTACACTTTTACATGTGCCAGCAATACTTAGTCTCACAGATGCAATACTTGCAGCAACATCAGGGGTATTATTTGAAAAAACAGAAACACTAAGGTCTTCAGTAATTACTTTTTCAAATTGTAATAAACCGTAGACTCCACCAGTCTAGTATGCTGCAATAGAGGAAACAGGGCTATGACTTGGGCAAGTTGGGGTGTACAGGATTGGAAACAGAATTACCCATAAATATCCAACAACTATGAAGCACCTACCTCTGTCTGCCAGCTTTGCAGGACTTGTCTGTCTGTGCTGAAACTGGTCTGGATAGTATCTCCTGTTGGCTTTTCTTTATTTGGGGGGGGGGGGGGGGGGGAAAGTAAGTCATTTATTATTTAATATAATCTTTAAAATAACAATTATGAATTA